>JAUELE010013223.1:0-16786 GCA_031471655.1 Diodora aspera
AGTGGTTTCTTGTTTAAATAACTGATTTATGTCTGGTTCACCTAGTTCCACTTGTAAGATATCGAGGGGGGTACCAGGGGGTGCCTGCACGCTGTGACATCAGCCGATCGATCATTGCCTATTTCGATTGGATGGCGCCTGTATATAAACGAAAGTATCTATTATACCGGCACATAGCAGAAATTTTCCGCCGATTCATCAATAATTCTCACCGGATGTTTCCACGCCCGGTAGTCAACCCTGTATGACTTCAGCCGATCGATTATAGCCCATTTTGATTGGACGGTGCTTATATAGCAGAATTTTTAAACCGGCATGCTTCGTCTAATTCCAATTTATTACTATACTGACGGGCAAAGAAACGATGCCAAATGCTTTCAGTTATTTTTCCTTTGCTTCGTTATGTCATAGTTGATCCCAATTATGCTTATAGTTCAATGATTGTATTGTGACTGTTATCATGTCGTTGATAAAACTCGTGTATATCCAACGCATTTGTAAATTTATTCAGTAGTCTCTCAAAATTTTGGCATCGTTTTTTTTGCCCGTCAGTAGAGATGAACAGAAAGACAAGATCTGAACATAGATTGGCGTACCTGTATCTCTGATCATGTTCCTTTAAAGTTTAAGTATAAGTCTTTATAGCCTATACATGTAATCGATAGCCTACTACTAATGCCTGATTATAGACCTTTTTGACTTTTGTGATCTTTGTGTGCTTTATTGTTGCGCCCAGAGCAGACACCAGTGGCTGGAATGTTGGCGCCTTACAAATCTTCAATATTATTATTATTATTATTATTATTATTATTTATGACGCGTAACAGCGGTGTGTACACATTTTTAACGTCATGTAATTGTGACGTCACAATTAATGTGTAATTTCTCAACCGTTTGTCTGCTTCATATGCCTGAAGACATATAGAATCTCCTCCGATTGTCTTTGGATATCAAATATATCCCCACGAGTCGATAAAGAAGTAAAAATCCCAGGCTTGCCGAGGATTTTTACTTCTTTATCGACGAGTGTGGGTATATTTGATATCCAAAGACACGAGGTTCAGATTTTCTTTATCCCCCAACATCATATTTAAACACAAAATTGAAATTGTTTACAAACAAACATTTTGACAACTTTAACATTGGAGTTAGTGGTTGACAGTTGTGACGTCACAATGGAGAGAAAGCGATATCTCCTAGGAGATATCGCTTGATATTCTAAAAGCGATATCTCCTGTGGAAGCCAGTTTTACATTACCTTGTGGTTTTGCCTTTTTATCATTCCCGAGAGCTCTGTATTCATTCATTTGATCGTGAGTTTAGTTCCAGTGATAATATTATATCTCTGCTTATGTAGAGTCATGTACTCTGACGGAATCAAACAAGGGAATGAAGTCACAGGTATTATGTTCTATTTAAAACTGTGACAATTGTCGCTTATTTCCAACACATGAATTGTTAGCATCCGGTGTGTCCTTCATGTCCACTTCGAACATGACCCATTGACATCGACGCGGAACACTTGAAATGATAATTGTTTCCATATGTTCCATTATGTTTTAATAATAATTGTTTCCATAGAAACGTTGCATTATTTCCTTAGATCAGTAGGCCTATATATATATAAGAGCAACCTAACAAATTAAAGGTCTCGTGAAAGAACAATATATCATGGTCTCCCCCTCCTTTTTAAGACATCACTGATTAAGACACTTGTTTATCGAAATAATGCTTATCCTGATTTGATCTTCGTTTTAACATTACAGATTTACCAACACATTTGAATACCATTTAAATTTCAATGTATGACTCGGAGAAACATCCAACTTAATGCTACTAAAATTACTTTGGTCAATATTTATATTTTGAAAACGTCTGCTTGTATCTTACGTTGTAAAGAGTCTGATAATGTTTAGAACATCCAGATGTATAAATTTACAGATATTTGATTCATAGAGAACAATTGGAAGCATTTTGTTTATAATTATGTTTTGAAATATTCTGGCAATCTACAGCCTCATACAAGGAGAAATTCGACAACATTCAACATTCATTTTGTAAACCCAAACTAGTCTATACCCAAAGCAGGACAGTCTATTGATAGCAATTCTTCTTCTTTTAAAAAAAACCCCAAAAGACAGCCAAACTTAGAATTGTTTTAGTATTTGAGGAAATGATTTAAAAACTGGAAGTTAGCCGCCAGGAACTGTAGCTGAAGGCAGGAGTCCAACTCGCATCTGGCTAAGTCGCAGCACTAATTAGATCAAATATAAACTCTCCTGATCTCGTGGCTCTTTCGTCATCACAAAATAACCTCTTGATCACGTAAAACGTCACGTGACATAATTTCTATTATTCCTGGAGGGGTCTGTATTAAGAAGCCATCTTTGTCAAGTAGCTAGCAACTCTGTCTTCCGACTTTGAAGCTCGGACAAGCCGCCATCTTGTTTCCCTCGACATTCTGAAGCATCGAGGTTGTTCTTTCTCCCTCGCTTAGAACTCGGTCTGTAGGGACTCTCGAGGTTTTTACTGGCTTTTCACCGACTTTGATGTAGGGCTCTATTGCAAATTATGAAACTATCGATTTTTTCCACCCCCGGGCTCCAAATGCATCAGGATGACAACAAGATGTAAGCAAGACCCAATGATTATCTCGCCTGGTCCTTTCATCTTCTTGGTCTTGTATTCTTCATCCTAGAGTACAGGAATTCCTGTAGCCGGAAAAGGGAAGACAACTCGGAATCCTAAATTTGAAAACTCATTGCGCATCAACCCTCTTCAGTCAGACCAATAAACTCAAGTCAAGCATTTGACACCTTGGAACAGAAATGTATTTTTCAATGGGGATGCTACGAGTAGCACTTAGTAGAACGTACGGTCAGTAGCCTACTTAGATCTATGTTCAGTGCGTCCCTAGGGGGTACGAGTCGCATCTGGTAACAACTACAGAAGGGGTAACACCAAACTTTCCTTGTCAGCACGCACAATTGGGAATTATAAATATACGTTAAAATAAAATAATGTACCGGTACATATCACTTTTGTCAAGACCTTGTGGCAAACCTTAAGAAATCTATTCTATCCTAACTCTATGATGTTGCTCTCTGATATGTCTGCCTCGGGCACAGCTATACTGAAGATCAAAAGATAGCATACCGCCACCATTTTGGTCATGAGCAATCTACCCATAATAGGCTACTGTTTAAGAACGATCCTGTTGACATTTAATGGTGATTATATTCTATGTCAGAGTTGATATGTCGTCAGATGCTTATAATTATCTTCGAAGTAAAAGTTTGTCATTACTTTGTGTTTTTGCCTTTTTCATCATTCCCAAAAACTGATCGGTGTACTTTCTTGTGATCGGCAGAATAGAAGAGGATATTTATTATATTTTTAAAGAGCAACCTATTATCCTGTTTTCTGTCTTACATATATTTTGGCTTATGCAATTATACAGACTTAAGGTCTTGACAAAGTCTACATACAACACGTTTGTTAATATTTCACCTCGTGAAAGACACCTGTCTCCTTTTAAAACCCGCGGCTCTAAACGGAGAAATGAATGCATTCCGATAGAATTTTGAAACTTGTTTTGTAAACCTTCGGAAACGTCGTACATGTACTTGCATTATGCTCATATACTCAGAAAACATTCGGAAATCGACGGATTATTCTTCGGAAAACCCTCGGAAAAAGGTTCTAAATGAGGCTCGCCTTTTTAATGTTTAGGGGTTTTTTTGGCACCAAATCAACCATCAAGTTATTATGAAAACTCGTGAAATTGACCGAGACTGCATCATTTTGAATGAACTATGTCTTTCATGAACTATGTTGCTAAGGTATACAAAATTACGTCATCCATTCAGTTCAAGTTGCGTACATGTACTTGGCTGGTTCCCGTCTCTCGAATGACCTGCACAGCGCATGCGTTATCTCAAGGAGGCACCAAAATTATGCATTCTCTTTATATTACATGCCTTGCTATGTCTATGTCAATACCAAAACAATTTGTCAGCAGTTTAAGTACAACAGAAAACTATATATTTTGAAAAGCAACCAAACGGTGAAATGAATTGTTGTCTCCTGCCTCCAATCGCAGCCATGTTCACAACACACGCTACCGGCGCTAATTTTAGCGACGGAAACCAGCGAAGTGCAAGATAAGATCAAGATTATCCGATTCGTTTCCGGAAGTTTACGAATATTTTCAAGATCCTATAGAAAAGTTCGAAATAGCTCATAACATCTTCTGATACCTCCGGGTGAAAAAATAATTACAGACTCGTAAAAGTGACAAACAAGTATAACGTTCGTGCATCATTCGTGATTTCTGCGTATTTTAATGTATAGGCTATATATATCGTTCCAAATGCCGTTTCTGGAAAAGAAATACCTTCGCTTTGACCACGTAGCCTAGTGCTACGTGTATGTACTGGTAGTATAGGCTATATATATGTATATTCAATTTTAAGATGTATTAATGGACGTACAATACTCTCTCCAAAGAATTGATTCTATAGAGAACAGGACTAAAGACAAGGTTTAAATAACAGTTAGTCTATGAAATACTTACTTAGTAATTACATTTTCTTGTATGTTTCTTTCATAATACATATAGGCTAGACGTGCTTTACTTGAACTTTTGAAAATTAAATTCAAGTAAAGAATCCTTGAACCCCGGATGGGACTTAAATGTCGCTTCCCAGCTAGCATTGATGATCACTGGGCCAATGTGGCTATGATCGGCTATTATCGGCATCGGCAGCCACAATCGGCCCGCTGTTGGCCGGAACATGGCTTAGATCGGCATCACAGCTACTGTAATGTATCAGGGGTAGAAACTCTAAAAACTCAACTTTTCCTCAACAGATGGACTCATGGACCCTTAAAAATGAGAATCCTGTCACAAAATTAATAGACTTGGAGGTCATTAAGCCATATATTGGGCTTAGTATTTAAGGCATATATAGGTCTAAAAGCTGTATTCAGTTTCATCATAAACAGGTTTATTTGATGGACAGTGAGAGAATTTCACAAGTGAACAACTAATAAACAGTTCAAGTTCAAGTGAAACAATATACATGTATATATATAACCGATCATCGGCTGCCATCAGTGGGCCATCGGCGTGCCGATAAGCAAAACTTCGGATGAGCATCAGCGGCCCATTGCTGCGATGCTAGCTGGGCAGTGATTCCAGAGTTCTGCTTCGGAAACAATGTCTCTGGACGCCTACGCCGACGACGCCGAAGCCAAAAACAATGTCTCCCCCTCCTACAAGGTGTGCGGGGAGACATAACTATGCATGATGTGCTTATATAGCGTTAAGTTGTCCTCATGGTCATACATCCTGGCTCTAGGATTCAGTGTTGGATGCTAATCATTCTTTTCTAGTCAGCCACTCAAGATACGGGGACTCAACATAGTATCCCTTTGGATCTCCATAACAGCACGCTCTCCACTAGATAGTCTATCTACGCCCAGTTACAAATGCTGAATGTCATGTGTGTACATTTACCATCTTGACCATTTCAGAGAGGGCCGACGCTGGATATTTAACTGCCGTCCACGATCTTCCTGTCACATATGAAACAGTTGGCCTTCATGAATATGAACGCACATTATCAACGTGTTCAAGCACCGGTAATATATCTTGATGAGTGTCTGTCATTTAAAGAATAACTCGTCTAAAACCACCCTTACAATCACCAACAAATCAGTGTTCCATCTCAGATTATTTCTGCAGCTATGAAATTATCATGTTGTCCACTTCGGTCCAGATCAAGATGATTTATTATATTTATTATCAGCATGACACAAATGGTAAAATAAATTGGGTACCTATTAGATTCCTATGTATTTGGTTTTGTGTGGAAAGAACAGCATGTGAGGAATTTTTTTTTTTCAAAACACTAACTGACGTCCAAAAGAAAATATACCAAATGATTTCAATTATTTTCCCTTACGTCTTTATGCCATAGTTAATCAAGAGGATGCATGGATTTCGGTGAGTGTAATTTGATTGACATCATCTCATTGATAAACCCTCCAAGTCTTGAAGGGATATATCTTGTATATTCAACGCATTTGTGAATTTATTCAGTAGTCTATCAAAATCTTGGTATACTTTCTTTTGGACGTCAGTATAGATTACATGACATGTTTATACAAACATGGATGTATCTTTACAGTTTTCGACGAAGTCCATATTAAATGTCATGTGTGTACATTTACCATCTTGACCATTTCAGAGAGAGCCGACGCTCGATATCTAACTGTCATCCACGAGCCTCCTGTCACATATGAAACAGTTGAACTTCCTGAATATGAGCGCACATTATCCACGAGTTCAAGCATTGGTAATATATGTTGATGAGTGTCTGTCATTTAAAGAATAACTTCGTGTAATACAACCCTTACACTCGATCACCCATGATACTGTTACAGAACAAATCATTGTTCTATCTCAGGTCATTTCTGCAGTTATGAAATTATCATTTTGTCCACTTTGGCCAAGGTCAAGATGATTTATTATATTTATTATCAGCATGACAGAAATATACAATTGGGTAACTAAATTGAGATACCTATTAGATTCCTGTGTATATGGGTTTGTGTGGAAAGAACAGCATGTGAGAAATCGAATTGGTTTTTTTTTTAAACATAGATTACATGAAATGTTTATACCAACGTAGGTGTATCTTTACAGCTTTCGACGAAGTCCATATTACATGCCCGTATAAAACTAATTTTACTGTTGAACAATACCTGTCAGATGTTAGTATTGGAACATTTAGCACGGCTTTGTCGCGACTTCGATGCTCATCACATGAACTTTTTATTAGAAGGGTAGATACATGTATTTGAGTCTTCCATGTGAAGCAAGAATTTGTTTGTGTATGTCGAATGGCAGCTGTAGAAGACGAATTTTAAAATATAAGTTGTATATTGTATTTATTATATATTGTAATATATTGTAATTTTACTATTGGCATGAGACCTTGAATACATGGAATGAATAAACCTTTATTTATTAGCTCATGATATTGTGAAAGTTTATTGCCTATGTAGTTTGCTTTGGCCACCTGTGAAATTATAAATGGCACAGAGTTCTACATTTGAGTCTTTTTCTCTTGACGTTTATTTACCGTGAGTCATGTTTTAGAATAGATTATATTGAGATTTACATTAGCAGTGATGAGAACCGCGAGAACAGCCATGAGCGGTTGTTGTCTTCAATAATAATTGCTTTAAACAAAATTGCTCTGTTATTTTATTACTTGCACCTTGATTATTAATTTACCACCTGTTTCAGATTCACCACACGTGAATTGAGGTTGATTCGTCGGATGATAGCATCACTGAGTGTTTGTCCAACAAGATGTCTTTCATACCTGTTGAGTATTTATCAATGGGTAGAGTTGGTGGAGAGACAAAGCCAAATCATCTCCAAGACCGTGTAAATAACCATCAATGATAACGCGCGTTTCGTTTCAAAGACATTCGCCCTGTGTGTAATGTTACATCCAATACAAACGTGGAATACATGTTTTCTCTGACCTAAGCAAAGTTGCAAGGACTCGTGTGAGGACACACAACAGCTGGTATCATCTGTGCATCTGGTTTTCTGAAAACCACGGAACACTTGGAGACTTCTTATACATTTGACAACGGATTGCTGAGCTTCAGTTTTGATATAATATGTTTATATATTATATTTCACAATCATCACCTTCATGAGCAGGTACTTATCAATCTTGTTGCTTGTCCCATCGCACACTTTAATGATATAGTATAATGACTGTTACGTTAAGTATATTACGTTGTCATAGCAAAACAATGTTTGACTTCTAACACCATTGCTGTATCCCCAGGAGCATATATCCTACTTTTGTATTTTAAAGCTGTTTCTTTGCTAAATAAAGAAAGTATAATGTTGGTATATCAAACGTGTGGTGAAAGATGTCAATAATGCTACTGCTCGATTGTAAAAGTACAAATGTGCAAAAAAGCATTTGCACTAAGTTATGACTTGATGCAAATTTACTCACTGTGAAAATAGTTGTATGTATTTGTGAGTATTTGCGTACAGGTGCTTGTTTTGCATACACATGTGAAATGCATATACGAGCATTTATACTCATAGTCTGGAGCGCATGTATGTAATTTATTATTGAAATCTACTGACCAACGTTTATCATTTTGTTACATAAGGGATTATTTTTAAGTGTTTTTGACATTCTACTTGTGTTTCTATAAGCGGTTTACATGTATATTGTTTTTACTTTCAGTCTGTACCTTTGTATAATAAAAAAATGAACACTAGTATCTCTTAGAAAAAGTGTTACCATTAATATCTCGAAACAACTGACCATATGTTTCATTTCTTCAAGTACATAGGTTTGCATGGCGATAAAGCAAGTGATATAAAAGAAAGTTGGCAGCTCATGATCATAGAAATAACGAGGATGATGTGTTCATGTGTTCATGTCGTCCCTACACGTTTCACATAATGAAGCACTGTTTGAAAAAAAGTTGTCAAAGATGATCACAACGCATATTTGAATACAATTCCATGTGAACATAAAACATGGCAATGAAGCGCTGTGGTGCCTGAAGATGTCACACGGGGTGCTTACAATGAGGTGTATACAATACACTTATGGTTGTGAAGAATAGAATGTTTGCAATGCACACGGGGGAGAGGGGCTTACAATAAGGAGATAATCATATTGTGGTTTCATGCTGAACGCGGTTATTGGTGATGTATCGGCCACTAAATTCATTTCAAACGGAGCGCCTTGGCGCAAGGTTGTAAATGTAAATTTTGCAGTGTTCTTCACAACCATGTGTGTATTGCATCTATAATTGTATTACTAATGTAAACTAACTGTTTGTCGAAAAGGCGTCATCATGACGTGTTCATGACGTCAGCACATTCCTTTCAAAACATGGTTGTAAAGAATAGAGTGTTTACAATACACACGGAGAGGGGGTACTGTTACATGTACGTCACGTCTTTAGCTTTCTCTTTCTTACTATCGATCCTGTGTTGTCTCCTCTCCTCTTGCACATCACATTGCGCTAGAGCTGAAATATTGCCCCCTGCAATGTAAAAATCCATTTCACTCACTCACTCACTCACTAATATTTCATTGAATATTTTTTGCCCCTGATCAAACTCATAAGTATGTAATTTTGCAGAGAGAATTTTGCAGTTTTGATCGATGAAGTGCTTATCAATGACATTTTGAGAAGGGTCACCCATTGCTGCACTGCTGAAAGCTTATAGTTTTCATTGCTGTCATTGTTTCTCATATATGCTTGTTCATCATTTGTTCATGTGCCATGAAATGTTTTTTTAGTTGAAGGCAAATGGAAGCAGTGGTCAGCCTGGTCCGAGTGTATGCAGGATTGTTTACGTCATCGTCGAAGATCATGCACTCTTCCCGAACATGCCAATGGGGGTGTATTTTGCAATGGAAACAATATTAAGAGTGAAGTTTGTCAAGGAGACTATTGCAGCGGAGGTAGCTCGTTGGTTACTTATCCCACATACGGCTTGATTCTTAGGACTGCAGTTCCCACTCCTCAATGCTTCTGTTAGAATGAAGTTCACTTACTTGGAATGAGATATGCTTGATTCGTAGAACTGAAGATAAACGAATGGTCAAGATAGTTTGATTTGCATTTTTCAATTGCTTGTTGTAGACCTTGTTCACCATTTCATGTTCTACTGAACAGAATTAAATCACGGTTCTTTGTTATTTTCATAACAGTAATATTGCATGGTAATGCCAGTCATGGAATTTGTTTTATAATTCTTTCACAATGTTCACAAATTTTCACAAGTTTCGTGCATGAGGTTCAGTGACTAAAATAATGAATTCACTTTCACAATATGTTTGACACACCACAGAATGGACATGTACACAGTTATGCATTGAATTTTACATGAAGTTGTCACATATAACTCGTTCATTATGTCATACCTTACTTGGCCATTCCCCCAGATTATACAAGGATTTTTCTTCTGACTTTCTATCCATACCACCAGTGCTTCAAGTTAATTCACATATGATAGGTCGACAATTTTGAGGAGGCATGTTATTTTATAAATTTCTTTTGAACTTAGAGTAAATTTTATTACAATTATAGTGAAATCTACTGATTCATGTGAAGTTGATAATTTTGGTGCATGTTCTATGAATGATGTAGTGTAGAATATGATCAGACCAAGAAGGAAAGATATACCGGTATGTGTTTTGGACAAGGTAGTAGTCAGTGGATCATGGCCAGCATGCAAGAATATACAACAATGTTACCAAGTTAAGTAATGCATTTTTAATTAAATGAATGTGACTTCTTAATTGAAATGTAGAGTTTGCCGAGGGCACAATGTGACTATATACTTGTGGTGCTCATTGTTTGATTGCAAGTAGGCACCAGCTTATTAATATGCCCCAAAGCTGAATACAGGCGCCATCCGTCAAATCTGGGCAGTTTTCACTTGCCTTGTAAAGGCATTAACTACGTCTAAGTTTGGTAATGCATGAATGAGAAAATCATGGACTTGTCTTGTAAGAGTAAAAAACAAGAACAAAGGATAAAGAAGACTGAAGTAATCATTTGCTGCCAAACTAAGGTACTCCTCTTTGTGAACTGTATTCTCTATTGGTGTCCTCTTGCATATCAGGGGGGTGCGGGGTGGCACAGTGGTTAGAGCGTCGGCCCAGCAATCTGCCAGCCTTGGTGTTTGTGGTTAGAGCGTCGGCCCAGCAATCTGCCAGCCTTGGTGGTTGTGGTTAGAACGTCGGCCCAGCAATCTGCCAGCCTTGGTGGTTGTGGTTAGAGCGTCGGCCCAGCAATCTGCCAGCCTTGGTGGTTGTGGTTTGAGTCCCGCCCTGGCATCTGTCTTTCAACCAGGAGAGAGAAGCGTCCGACGTGATCTTGGTGAGTCCTTAGTGATGTGGCTGAAAAATTGTCGAAAACCACATTAAACTCCAAATCACTCACTCTTGCACATCAGATCTCCTGTTGTTGAAAGCCATCCAACTCATTCTTAACACCCCTAGTGTCAAATGAAGTTTTTGTAAGTCAGTGCATATTTTGCACATGTATAGTACCAAATGGTGTTTCAACCACAGTCTTGTAATTTCCATGCTCATTTCATATAAACCGACTTTGGTCATGTCCTGTTATGTTGGTATTTGACCCCAGTCATTGTTACTACAGTTTGAGCCAAGCTGACATACCTACCATAAATAAAGACATTTAATTAACAAGGGGTTATCAGGCTGCAGGAAATGCAACACTTTTCTTAACCCTAGAAAGTCAATGTACTTTTGTTTTGGAATCTAGAATTCTTCAAAGGATTTGAGGATTTTTTGTGTGCCCAATTTGAGCAGCTAATGTTTCGTTCATATAGAGCATGTTGCAAATTGTTTCCTTGGAGGTATTATCTTAGTTAATGAATTGATGCTTTAAACAGTTTGAAAAAAGGTTGTGGACCTTGTATTATGAAGCCCACAGTTTGCTAGAAATAGTTTGCATCTCTGCAGAGGATAGATTTGCTTCATCATAGTTCTGTTCAAATATATTCTTGTTCATTTGTGTAATATTTTGGATTTTCTTTTGCTGTTAGATTTCAGTTTGCAAACATGTACTTCTGCTACAGCAGTTTTGATTTTGCTAAATAACTTTCATTTGTTTATTTATTTATTTATTGTGCTATGGCTGAATATTGCCCCCTGCAATGTAAAAATCCATTTCATCCAACTTTTTCATAAAACAAGATGGGGAGGGGGAGACATCTGTTTTTACGCGTGAAAACACTTTCTAGTTTAACTTGCAATGCGCTAGATTTATTTGAAAGTTAAAGTGAACTTTAGGCTCCAGTTCAGTGTATTGTAACCTAACATTGAGATGTCCAACAACTATGCTCTCTGGAGGAATGGTTGACAAAGGTGGTAATCTCATTATAATCAAGTTGTGGCAAAGTTGCACATTTTCAGTCGCTAGTAGAAATCTTACGCAGGCTTTTCACTAAGAAATTAAGTAACAGGCTTAACTGCATAAGTAACAGGCCCATGGTTCATCATCAGATCATAGCCTATTGAGAATTTTGTTAATTTTGATAAATACAGAAAAAGTAAGCAGTCAAATGGGCCTGCTGCCTGCTTCTAATGAAAAGCATGTTATGACCTTGAAAATGAGATAAACATCGTCATTGTCAACTGGTATATGTCTGCTCTGTGTATCATTGGGCATCATCCATGTACAACATGGCATCAAATATGAAAGAAATCCTTAAAAAAATCAGTTCTTGTAAAATCACATCATAATCAAGTTGTGACCTTGAAAACTAGAATTGACTAGTGTTAGCGGATTGTTTATATAGACTAAGGTACCAAATATGAAGGAAGTCCATCTAGTAGCTCTTGAGCAGCACCATATTTAGTGTTCAGTTGCCCAACATGACCTTGAAAATTATGTCAAGGTCACCAAAATCGACTGGCATCTGTGCATACCCAGAGTTGGCCTTGGGATCAAATATAAATGCAATCTGTCCATTTGTTCTTAAGATATCGCATTCACAGCAGGGCAGGGCGTACATACGTACAAGTGTAGCTGAATATTATGTCCCCTGCCACTGTGTTAGTTTTCAACCAGCACCAACAAATATGCATTTTTTGCCAGTTTTTTATAAATAACACAGACCTTAATATTTGCAACAAAATATTCTGTTTGTTCCAAATATTTCTGACCCCATCAACAATAAATGGTCAAAATGACACCAGAATCAGCTCTATAAGTGCTATACTTTCTGAGATATGAGTATTTAAATTTGCAAAGCATCACTGATTAGCACAAAGTTTGCTAGCCCATATCTCCCTAATTAGGAGCCTTACAACGAAAATATTTCAAGTTCTGATCTTTACTCTTGGGTCTCAAACATTGCCCAAAATTTGAAAAAGATCTGAGAGGTCCAGGGAAACTTTTGGTTGATTTGACATGGAATGACCCCAAGTTTGACATGGAATGACCCCAAGTTTGACATGGAATGACCCCAAGTTTGACATGGAATGACCCCAAGTTTGACAGTGCACACTTCAACTGCCTGTTTGGTTGATTTGACATGGAATGACCCCAAGTTTGACAGTGCACACTTCAACTGCCTGTTTGGTTGATTTGACATGGAATGCACACTTCAACTGCCTGTTTGGTTGGTGAATGTTAGCAAGGTGTTCAAGGAGCTCACAATTTTAGCAAATGGTTTGACAAACTCCTGCAAGCCTAAAAAATGTGATCACTGGTTGTATGCAAGGCATTTCTCTAGAACCTTTCACAACTGATTTGCTCACAGTGTTGTAATAAACTATAAAATGTGGCATATTTACCAATCATTACTTTGAGATAGATAGTTTTGAGCTGAAGCCAAGTACAGGGACCACATGTTGCTGACCATAACCTGTACCATATGTGAAGTTCTAGCAAGTATAATCTTGCAGAAGCCTTGCTGCAGATAATAGGGAATGCATGAATCAAGGAAAGTACTCTGATAATCAAGAGGAAAATGAGAAAATACTTTAGAGTTAGCTAGGTGATGGTTGTTTAGATGCTTTAATGTTTGTGAGGTAGTGTGTGAGCCCAGCAAATCTTAGAAGGGTGGGAGCCCTGTTAGTTTGGTTGAAAGCCACATTTAAATTACAGTGTAGAATGTTTAAGGGGAAATCACAATGGGAGCCATAGTTCATCAGTCTAATTGTTGGCTTGAATCCTGTCGAGGTTCAGGTACATGTAGTTTCAGTGTTTGCTTCAGGTCAGCTCACCCCTTGTAGTGCTTCCAGGGAGCCATAGATGTGGTGTCACTTAGGAAAAATATGGCCCCAATAACCCAATGCTTATTGTTCAAGGCAACTAACATGGAGATTGTTTGCTTTTACTTTTCTAGCGATATCTTTCCCTCAGTGTGCACCTTGCTGATCACATTGTGTTATGGTTGAAATATTGCCCTTGCAATGTACCACATCACCTCGGTTCTCTGTCAGTTCAACTCACAGATGGGACCCTCCATAGTATGGTGAAATACCGCTTAGATTAATGGGACCCTCCATAGTATGGTGAAATACGGCTTAGATTAATGGGACCCTCCATAGTATGGTGAAATACGGCTTAGATTAATGACACCCTCCATAGTATGGTGAAATACTGCTTAGATTAATGGCACCCTCCATAGTATGGTGAAATACCGCTTAGATTAATGGGACCCTCCATAGTATGGTGAAATACCGCTTAGATTAATGGGACCCTCCATAGTATGGTGAAATACCGCTTAGACTAATGGGACTCGCCATAGTATGGTGAAATACCGCTTAGACTAATGGGACCCTCCATAGTATGGTGAAATACCGCTTTGACTAATGGGACCCTCCATAGTATGGTGAAATATCGCTTAGATTAATGGGACCCTCCATAGTATGGTTGAAATAATGACCGCAGCGCGCGGCGGTAGTCGATATAACTTGCGAGCGCTGGGTTATTATTTACCATACACCAAGCGGAGATCGAGGCTTTGTTTTTCTTTCACACATGTCGCGTAAAATCCTGTTCTGATCTTTTCTTTTTGAAGTTGAAAAGTACCCTTGCTATTCATGCGCATGTGGGTTATCTGATAATCTGCGTGGGTTATCTGATAATCTTGGTTGTACGATTTTAAGAACCTGCGTATAACCCTACCAAGTGGTGTATGGGTAAAATAACACTTTGACTAATGGGACCCTCCATAGTATGGTGAAATAACGCTTAGACAAAAGGAGAAAAAGCAAGTAATCAGAAATTTTGTGTCATAGTTCTTCTCCCAATTAAAGATTCATCTTTTGGGCAAGACATATTGAAGTGAAATACAGAGCAAATGAACTAGGTGTCAAATATAACTGTCAGTCCTTCCCTGTATTTCCTCACTTTGTTGGTGTAGGTTCTGCCCGGTTTGTTTTGGCTGCAGACTCGGAAATGAGTGGTTTCCTATCTTCTGCGGATAAAACTGGGTTGTAGAAATTGGTAGATGAATTCAAGAGCAAATGTCCATAATTATACCCCCCCGCAAAACGAAGGGAGGGGTATACAGGAATCACCCTGTCTGTCCGTCAGTCCGTCTGTCCGTCTGTCCATGTACCTTGTAAGCGCAACTCCTCCTAAACGACTAGATTGATTTTTACAAAACTTTGCACAGCAAAGCATGTGGAAAGATACTACCCTCTTTCTAAGTATGTCTGCCACAAAAATTTCAAATTCCATCAAAAATAAAGTGCCTGGGCGAAAAAACGAAAAAGGCCGAAAACGCCCGCAATATGACAGGTCCCGGTTCGCTGCACAGTTTCACAATATTAGAAGTCTGTGCACGAAGCCGGGAACCGGAAATATTGCAGGTGTTTATAACTTCACAAAATGTTTTAAAAAATGTATATTTGATATTTTCTTCTAGTTTACATATTCACAGTTTGGGTAGGGATACTAACTAATAATTATCAACTAAAACTACTTGTTTCCGAATGGTATACATACATGACATAAAATATTGCACGACACACAGAATTGCGGGTCCCAGCTTTTACTGACATTTCACCCGTTATTTGGCTCTCAAAAACTAAGTTACACATAAAGATTGAACATTTTTTTGCTAGGTGGTATAAAGACAATATCTTCCCCATATATTACAATGAAAAAAACAAATTTCTGTCCTACAGACGTTCGGGGGGCAAATAGCGCTCCGTAAAATTGCAGGTCCCGTCACTAAGCCAAAATTTCTTTTCCGTAATCTTGCGGGCTCCGTCACTAAGTGGTTAAAGCAGAGATGTCACAGATACTGTGAATTGCTGCTTATAGTTTCTTATGAGAAATGTTCTGCAAAATTATAACATACTCAGCCCAACTATTGAAGGGTCACTCATCAGGATGGGCATAATATGACACTTTTGAAGCTATGGTTTTTCCAGCGGTTAGATAAAATATCCATAATGATTGATAATACATAATTATTGACATTTCATGTAGCGACTTGCTGAAAACAAGACCTGTATATTAAATCTGTATATTAAAAATGACTAGAAATGGGAAAAAAAAACACCTGAACATACAATGAGTATAAAAAAATAACCAAAGAAAGTATGTAGCCTTCTTTTCATAGTACTGCACATTTTCTGTGTTCATTTTACAAAATATGCATTAATTTGTAAAATTCTGTTACTGGTATACCCAACATTATAACCCCGTGGGCCATCAGGGGAGTGACGTGGTGTAACTTGGATAGAATAGGGCCTCAGTAACCCATTGCTTGTCGTACAAGGCAACTAAACTGGGGATATTTTGCATTCATTTTCCTTTCTATCGATCCCTTTTATGAACTATTTTTTCGCTCGATGTGCATCTTGCACATCTCGTTGCGTTATGGTCTGAAATATTGCCCTTGCAATGTAAAACATCATTTCAACCCAACATTATGACTTTTGAAAATCTTGGGTTTGGTCGTTAAACTGACCCTTCCAGGGCTCCAAGTTCGTGTTTTCAGTTACTTGCTGAGACCTAAGTAAATTTCAAAATTTACTAGCCATTTTGAATTTTTTTGTCGCCGAAAACCAAATAAACTTGCTTGTTTTTTGCTTCTTTTCTTTCGTTGCACAGTTTTCAGTAATATTACTTCTTTCGCTATCACCCCGTGGGGCTTCCGGGGAGTGACGTGGTGTCACTTAGATAGAATAGGGCCTCAGTAACCCAATGCTTGTCG
>JAUELE010013334.1:0-27005 GCA_031471655.1 Diodora aspera
GGATATCTCTTGTATATCCAACGCATTTGTGAATTTATTCAGTAGTCTCTCAACATCTTGGTATACTTTCTTTTGGATATCAGTATATATCGCGGTTATATTGCATGACACAATGGAACAGGCCCATTCATCTATAGTATTAGGCTTTGCTAGGTATCATTACCAGCAACCCTGTAAAATTATCTAACCCCGCCTATTCAAAATGGAAATGATATTAAAGCAATGAAATCCTATGTACACGGAATGGTGAAAGACTACGCACTGATTGAAACGAAAGGGACGACCAAGTAAACCAACATCTTACAGTTGCTACTTCCCTTGTCAATAACAATTTGTTCCGTCTTCCTACGACTGGGGGTGTATTTGTCGACAAACTCTAGTCGGCTTATACCCATCCCGACACAATGACGGAGACTTGGCCAGGACACACTGTCAGTAGATCCATGGCTGCCTGTCAAAAGCCGAGTTATTTCTCACTCACTGGCAAAACCTATGCTTTATTCTTTCAATATTTCCCCTCACATACTTGGCCATCAGTATAAGAAGAGCTTTGTTGCCAACATATTTGAGAAAGGAAGCGGTTGTATGTAAAAAAATAAGTGAGAAAAGAGATCGACATGTGATATAACTTTTTCTCTTTCCAAATGAAACATTATTAAAACATAAAGCGTCAGCGTCTCATGATATAGAACGTTAATTCATTACTGTTATTTTTTTCAAATGTTATATGTGATATTCGTACATATAAGATGACATTTCGTAAAAATTTACACGATTTAAATTTGTGTATATGTGATCATATACAGTTTGAAAAGGGTATATGCGCAAGGTATCGAACTTATAACGGAACGTAGAGTGCATAATATTTTAATATATCAAATAGAAACGTGAAATTCGTTTCATAATTATTTCAATGATTCCAATCAACGTAACTAATGATACTTGTCTGAGCCGGATAGATCATGTGTTGTTATGACTTTATTGTGTGTTTGTCGTCTTGTTCGTTTTTAATTGTATTAGTCTAAATATATACTCAGATGCAAAAGAAATTATACCAACTTTTGTTTCATCAAAATGTGCGATAAAATTCTGATTAATGTTCATTACGGTCGCTTTAAATGCGAAACTTTGTTTTTGCACAATGTGTATACATAAAATACAATGACAGGTCTTCATATTGAAACTATTCGGGTTTAAGAAACTTTATGCCCTTTTACAAGAATTAGTTTTACGGGTTGTATCCTTACTCATACACTTCAGTTTATTTCAGCCAAAACGAATACAGTTATGATTATTATTTTAGCTGACACGTCTAAGTGAAACATTTCGTATGCTTTTATTACTGAATGACAGAAATGTATAAATGAACAAATTCTGTCTTTATTTGTCATATAGCTTAATATGTAAGAACAAATATAATATGCAACGCATGCTTTACAAGGAGACTTGGTTATAAAAGGGTTTATTCGTGTTGGATATTTAGAGCGCATGAAAATATTTTATCTTGTGTTTTGAGTGTACATATTGAATTAGTCTAAACTCTCAAATGATTTTGTTTAATAGAGAAGGACTTCATGCTGATACATCATAACTTACCAGTAAGAGGCATTGTATTTTACATTTTAATATTGACATGCTTTAATTTAACATCACATTTTAAGGCGACGAATTACATAATAAAGCACACAGATAGGTGTCTTACCTCAACGAATGGTGTGAATTGCCTAAAGCTATTTTGCTAGTTACACTTCCATAAGGCACGCGTGGAAAGTTCGTAAAAAGATAGCCGTTTATTGAAAATCCTTAATACCAAGTCGGTGTGCTACTTGAGCAATTAATACCAGGGTGATAAGTGAGCAAATCACTTCACACCTTTTTGTTAACTCATGTCACATATACACATAATCAAGGCACAATGAGGGCTGGGTTTATTGGCTGTCAACTGTTGCAAACAAAGTTACATATTTTATTATCCTAAGATTTACTATGCCTGACTGTATCATCGCCAATGGTAGCTGTTTTGAATACTTATGTTTTGTTTGTGCAAAGTGGTTAATCAAAAATGTCAATTATTATTACATTATGAATTGAAAACTTTTACCAGTGTTTGATCTTTGATGTATTGCATATTTTGTACCTGAGGAAGTCAATAATATACGCATGCTAATTATTATTTGGGCCCTTATATAACAGAAGATTCGCCACTTGATGATGAGATGAAATGCAAACAATAGTTTCTAAAATTTCAAAAAGTAAAGACGAACACTATAAGATGCACTTCGAATCTACATGATCATAGATCCCTGAAGGTTCACCATAATATTATTGGCATACAACTGTTAATATGACAATATAGAATTCTATAGATAGGGGTGACAACAATAATTAGCATGATTGTATATAGAGAAAGCGTCGTAAAAAATAATAATAGTCTATTTATATAGTGCATATATCCATGCACAAGATGGTCGTACCAAGATGGTTCAGTTCAGCATTTTCTGTATTTTATTATGAACGTTGTGTAACAGCCACGATGTTATAAATCAGTGGAGAATATTGTAATGTCAGTTTTACGTAAAAGATTAACATTCATATAAGACAATTCTAGACTTTGTACAGCCATGTATTTAATGTAGACTAAAGAAAATGTGCGTTGAGAACTTGTTCATCATCACCATTAATATAAAAGTTAGATCGTTAAATGGTTTGAGGGCTTAAATATATAATACTTTGCATGTAGCTCAATATTTGCTCAAGAGAGGACTCACAATAGATATTCATTTATTTTCTTTTAAAATGTAATCTAAAACCATGCAATTATTTCGTTCTGACCAATGCGTTGCACGTGTTAATCTGGACATACCATCTGTCGGAAGTAGCAATAGACAATCCTCGTCAGAGGAAACAGAAACCATCCAACAACTCTGTTTGTTAGCTTAGTTAATTGTAATGAGCTGTAAAGTCGTCATGTTGTTGTTTATATGTTGTAGTCTGGCGTCAAGACGATGCAAGACGCTGTTGCTGAAGATGTTGACACCGTCGCCGTGGACATGATTAGTAGAGGTTCCTAAGGAAGTTGTGCTTGTCTCAGCCAGGGGCCACTTAGACTCCTAGGGTAAAGCAAAACACAATTTGCAATAGGATATTGTTTTACTGCTCCTTCCTTCCGCGCCGAAAAAAAGTGCTGTCAATATTCCTTGCTTTCGCTAATCTACAGGGTCTCGACTTACCTTCGCACTCCTCATCCTCACAGTGGGTTCTTAATTAGTTTGGACATGTGTCAGAGGCTCATTAACTGTTTGTTTAATTAGCCATGTTGTATCGAGAATATCACGTGACACTTTATGGAAAATAGTTCCTTCAATTTCAAAATTCCAATTTTGGGGTTTTGTCTTTTCATAAATTTGTACTCAAAGGCCTCGGAATCTCCTTAGATTTCCAGTTCATGTGCTCGCCGAGACTTACATTTTGTAACCAAAGTCCTGAAGTTTATTTTCCCAAATGTTTATACACTCGAAATGATTGTTGATATTTTCGTTCGGGGAATTAAACAGATTTAAGATTATTATCAGCACCGCAAAATGTCGACTAGTTTCCGGAGCCCGTTGCTTGAGATAGTGTCCAATTGCATGTGACAATCTGTGTTACGCTCTGGTGTCAACGAGTTGTCAAAACAAGAAATAACTTTCGTCCAATATTACCCACAAGGGAGGCGTACGTAGCGACGGGGGCATTCCGATAATAAGAAGGAACCAACAGCTGGTTATCCCTAGAAGCTAGAGGACCCACCGTCGGTCTGGTTGCTCGGATTTTCTAATTACAGATCCGTCCTAGCTCATACTAGGAGTGGTGACTTGGTGCATTTCAGACACCAAAACGAAACTAATTTACAAATAAGTAGATTTGTTGTTTAAATCATTTTCATTAGTTGAGGGGATTATATTAATTAGACGAAAATGATTTATTGTGGCATTGCTCGGGCATTTATAGAAATTATTGTCGGTTTTTGCGAATTACATAATATTGCTTTTTGCTGGATTTGATTGAAAACCCTCACGTGCAGCTTGCATGGAACTAATTATTATAAAGTTTTCATTTGCTTGAAAAAATTACTTTCCTCTTCACTGCCATATTGAAGAACTGGTTCACATTTATTAATGCATACACAGCAATTGAAAATAATATGTTAATAAATCTGCGATACCTCGACACTTGTGTCTCTTCTTTGGAGTTTAATGTCGCTTGAAATGTTATTCATGAAGTGAAAACTGTATATGTTGTATATTGAAACATGTTGCTGAACATTTATTATCCCGCAAGCAAGATCTAGACTGATCTAGTCTCTGAAAGTTATTTATTTATTTATAAAACAAATTATTTTAATATATAAATTATTAAACAGAGCCTTGTGTCTCCATGGCCAAATTTCGGTTACCCCTAGACTTGCAATTTTTGTAGATTTACCAAGTCTCTTAATTAAAAAAACAAGTACGGGGTCTGCCACACAGACTATACAAGACTCACAACATTCATGTGTTTCAGTTTAAATAAATCAACTGCTTGTATTGCATATGGAAAACATTTTTGGATTACACGACGAATAAGTATGAGATCGGGGTCCGATTTAAAGAAGTTGTGATGATTTACTATGTACTGTATCGATTTATGCTATTAGAATATGAACTTTGTCAAGTGGACAATGAATTATATTTCTGTCGTTTTAGGTGCGCTGTACATATTTTATTGCATAATAAGCCACGAAAGACACATGTACACGACTGCATGGGCATATATTCTGAAGACGACTATCAATTCCTTCTGCAACTCTACACATTTTTCTGCGCATAGAGGAAACTGAAATACAGGTAGCCGATACTTCCGCAGCAGAAGCTTTGGTTCTTTCATGCCGACAAAAAAGATTGCTAGTTTGCTTGAAACCTAGATAGTATTTGTACAGGAATCTCCATGTCTTTGTAAATGATATTGTATAACGGAAATTCAATAATTGAAGTCTTTCTGCGATCAACGAAAATGTAATGAATTGGTACAAATATTACATCAATGACACTCATATTTGAATCTGGAAAACGTATGTGTACACAGAATCAGTTATATTTGAAATCGGTTTTTATTTTTAAAAACCCGACGCATCGTAGAAAGATTTAAACTTTAAGCTGAAATATTCGTTGACAGCATTCAGTTTGGGACAGCAATTGTAGCCTGGTTATGAAACTATTTTAACATGTTAAGGTATAAATTAATGAAGCTTTAATAAAGGGCATCCCCCCCCCCCCTATGACAGTCCATTTGTCCAGTCAGAGAGAAATCTCATTTAAACACCTATTCGTGACAACTGACCTACTCAAAGATGTTTAGGGTCAAACAAAGTGATAACACTAGTTTATTTGCAAGATGCAGTGCATCCAAAATCCACATCATAGCATGTTGGCACACCGATCAAATGCCAATGTGAGCATGTTTAAAGTGACAATCATCAACGACACGTGCAAATGCTATATGTGCCGATACATCACGAATTCCGGATTTTGAGGAATATTTCGTCTGAAGCAAATTTTCTTAAAATTCAGTATCCTTCAGGATTAAATTTTCACCTGATCTTTTAGGTAGTTGGTAAATTTTCAGTAGTGACAATATTGCACGAGAAGACCCTTTCTAACAATATGTTCATATGGCCATTTCCGGCAAATCTTCCGACAGCAAAATCGATTTTATGCTGGTATCAGGTTTGACCCTTAACGTCGTTCGAGTAGTATATCTAGGCAAAGTGTGATTTCGTTTAGTTAATGAAATGAAACATATTCCGTTTTCGAATAAAGAGTAAAACACCATAGGATTATATGTTCTTGAGTGTGGGTATGTAGTTCCAGACATTCTGACAAATGTGTCCATATTTTGAAAACATGTGTCTGTGCGGAAATATCTGGATATTTATGGTCCGTGTTATGCGCCTGTGTTATAGATTTGCTGTTAAAGAAAATATGAAATAGTTGATCCGGAGATATGTTCAGGAGATTTGCGGACTACGAGTTCCAATTTTGATGAATTGGTAGAACTCAAAATTGTTGTATCGCGATGTATTTTTTCAAAATATTAAAACAGCTACAACACAAAAATCATAATCATTATGCGACGAGTTGTCAACAAGTTCATCAATTGTACGGCGTGTTTAATATGTATAGTAAGAAACAGTGTTAATAAATATTTAACAAATTCAAGCAATCTTCTTGTCCACAATACAGTGTGAAATGTGAAGAACTTAACATTTTTTAAACATCTAGTTACTCCATTGTCAGCGAAAAATATATCTCACAATCGACTCCTTCTTGCAGGGTGTAAATTGTAAATTGTAACAGAATGTCCAAATGTGGTGGTAATTTGTAGGCCTGAACAGAAATGGATAAGAACCACGGGCTAACGAACGATTCCTGGCAGGGATGCTGCGTCGTTACGATGCCAGTTTTCTCGAGAGTTCTCTCCCCTTGCATGTAGCTTGGCGGAATGCCTGCGAAGCTATCTAATCGTCTTGCTTCCCATCTGTAAGGAAAGACGGATCAGGTAAAACTCAACTCAAACATCACGTCGACGAATCTCTCTTCAAGAAAACTCCTGGACAAATATATCACCAAGTTATCGGGCGCTTCAAAGACGACCAAAGACAAAGACTTGTTTAAACCATAATATCGGACACAATGTTCGCATACCTTTGCCCGCCTGCTGCGCTCGGTTGCGTAATAACGCCTAAATCAACACATAAATGTCCAAATCAATAATTTCTCACTTCCTGCTTCCGGTTGAAGTCTAGTCTACTTCTTCTTCCGGTTATTTTCTATTACAGGATAACAACACGTACATCCACACTTGGGTTGGGGTCAGTTGGCATGTATTAAAATCAGTCAACACCAAACCAAGAAGCCATGTGTAGCTTTTCGGAGATTAAACTGTAAACCGTTCAATCACATTGTTGAATAACTGCTTTCCCGTATTACATAAAAAGACGTATCCTTAGACGTTCTAATTGATGTTTATATGTACTGACCCCGATTTGACCTTCGGACTTCAGAGAGTGGTCTTTTACTGAAATTTTCAGAAACAACGCGAGGTGATGGAAAAATAGCTAAATATCAATGTAAACACTTACATCCTTTTAGCAAGTATTCGACACAACACGCTTTCTTGGAGAACATTCTCTAAATGGCAGGAGTCACGCTTTTGATGAGAGCGTACAGTTTATATCTATATGGTACGGTCCAGCGAATGGGTGACATTTACTATAATCGTTTTTCAAAATTATGGTAACTCGTTTTGATGTCCAGTGTTCATGGAGGCCGTGTAATGTCGACAGGAAATGAACCATGAGTTGTTTCTTTACATTATTAACCAGGCTGGCTAACCTGGTAACGTGTCATTGGTCAGTTAGAGAAGTGGGTCACCCGAAGCCGAATGTTTAGCACATTTACCTTAATGGCGAATCTGATAATCTGCACGCATTGCCTTCTCTGTGGTACAAATAGCCAAGAAATGTAATTTACATGTGTATTTATGTGCTAAAGTTCTTGCTCAATAATAGTTTTACTTTTTGTACCATCAAATAATAAATAAATAAATAAATAAACAAATAAAAAAATAAAAAAATAAAAATTATATTATATTATATTATGCTGTTTGCCTACACACATGTTATGTATGTGATATTTAACTTTAGTCCTTAACTATTTCTGCTACGAAAACGTAAATGTGACTGCACGAATACCAAAAAATGAATCAAACTACAGTGCGCAGTACCTTTATTTAAACATGCTATCTTGACTCGTAAAGAGCGAGAAGTGATTACACCGAATGACCTTACACCAATGGTGAGTTTATACAACGGTGGTCGCAGATGAGTATAGACTATCTTGGCCTTAACTGTGAATTTTTTTTGACAAATTAAATTGCTTACAGCGTGAGCCACTTCAGGTACTATAAACGTAACATAGCTTGGATCAGAAAAGCCACAATGGTTTTGAAAAGAGAGCCAAGAGAAATAATGCCAGTATATCAGTTTGAAAGTATCGTGCGAAAAACGTAAAGATTCAGGGTTGAGATGCACATGAGGGCACTTTTCTTTTCTTGCTTTGTCCCCTGAGTACGTTCAATTAAATTTAATCACAAAGCACATTTCTTCATTTGCTGATAACCGCAAAAAAATGATATTTATTTTTTGCTAAATATTTCACAGACATGATATATTACGAGGGATCATTACGAGGACAGGGTTACCTAAGTTGGTATTATTTGTTTACAACCTGTTTCACTTTCGTGAATAAACTATGTTTGAATGAATATTATGAGTCATGTTTTTGATAAAATGTATCAACAAAAGCGAATTCTTTGTTCTTGAAATTTGCAAATATCTGTTTTCGTGTTCAGATTTCAACAAAACACTAACGGCATCACCACCTACTATCTTAAGCATGCACTTTCCTCCATCTTCTATTATAAACACTGTTGTCTTCTAGAGCAAGTCAGCAGTACTAGGATGTAAACAGATTCATACTCGTCACAATATGGAATGCCGTAACCAAGTGCAATCATGTTTCCAGTAGACAGTAGACAGGTATACAATAACTAATTGTATACACGGCAAGACCGTGCTCGTCTTGTGCAGTACATAAACACGAAGTGACCCAGTAATTGATGAAAATATTCTTTGATTACAGATGGTCAGATACCCACTGTCACTCAGTTACTCCTGGTTAAGGGGTACTTGCTCAAGCACAGAGTTACTGACGCTGGAAGCACCTACTCAGCAACTCAGTTACCGCTCAGTGAATGAGTTACTGATATTAAAGGTATCACCACTGTGCGACCTCGTTACCGAGTCAAGAGTATCCACTGAATCAGAGATACTGTCTCCCAAGAATACATATTTCAATATAAGGACAACATACAAGTCTGAATTGGTTATGATCATAATTTATTCAACATTTCTCTCTAAGAAACAGACATCTACATTATTCATACTGATATTTCGTATTTTTGACGTTAGGCTGTACACAATGGAGAACGTCGGTCGTATGGAACTCAGTGATAAACTCAAGGACAATGATCTAAACATAGCACTGTTACCGACACAGTGTGCCTCACGCCCAAAACGTCGCCTTCCCACCTTCACATTATTTGATCAATGTATCGAACCCCTTAGCTCTTTAATCGACTATTCACGTCAACACGGTGACATGGTCACGTGTCTATTGTAACGTGACTCAACTCAGATTTGTTTTGATTTTTGTCAAGAATCGGTTTGACCCTTAAGCCTGAATGACCTCTTATCAGACTAAATTATTATGTGGAACATAATATAGTTCACATGAAATTCGAGAAAACTTAATTCGTAAGTTTTTATTTTACTTCTATTAAATTTCAGTTCAACACTATGAATGTAAAACGGAATGACGTTGTCACAACATTATTTTTTTCTGTGGTCTATAAACCACAATAACAAAAACAAGATTAAAATACATGAAACGTATCTCGTAGAAAACTGTAAGTTCTGCGGGAAATGACATTTCGTTCGTAAATTGACATTTTTCTTATTATTCCATGTTTTGCAAACTCTTAAAGGAATACGTTAAACATAATATAGGTAACATTACAAGATACGAGCAGTTTATTAACAAGGGAACGTTTCGGACTGGACAAAATGATGATCTATTTCTCATATTCAAACTAATGTTCAGTTCATTTCGTGAAAACGAATACTAATTCTCAGCGCATCGTTATCATGTGGTCAGGGGTGATACTGGCCATGGGCATAGTCTGACCATACCTCTGAATGACTTCCTAGCACTGTTTATATTTCTGTCCATCAGGAATGACCTCTGTCCGTCGACCAGCACTTCTGGTCTAGGCCAATATGATGAACGGCGTTAAACGTTTTGAAAAGCGTTAAGCCTTCGACGCCATTAAGCTTGTCACGTGACCCAGTTCACAATATATCAAAGTACGGAAACACTCACACGAATACAAATACATAGTCTCAACTCGGCGTCTTTAGATCCCTGATTTATGAATTTCCGTCGGTTCCATGGAGGTATTTTCTTAAAATACTTGTCCCATGGGGGAACTGCTGCCTTCAGCACCCATTGGTCGGCTTTTTGGCAGTAACAGTTTGAGAAAAGAATAGATCTCGTTTCTCAACCAGCGTT
Source organism: Diodora aspera (assembly GCA_031471655.1). NCBI lineage: Eukaryota > Metazoa > Mollusca > Gastropoda > Lepetellida > Fissurellidae > Diodora > Diodora aspera. The sequence continues at coordinate 10,209 of JAUELE010013334.1, forward strand.
GACCCTATGTTCCTCTTGGCTTTTCAGACGCTGCCGCCGTTGCCTACGGTGGCGTACTGACATGCTGACAGTGTGGGTTGACGTGTTACCATCGGGCTGTAGGGGAACGTCGCATGTTGCTTGGCTTTCAGACGAAGAGCAGCAATACTGTTTGAGCACTGGTCCCTGTTGATGTAATAAGGAGGGGCTTGTGGGGCATAGGGACAGGGGTTCGAAGGTGAGTTCATATTTCCGGGGACACTTGATACATTTCCGACCATGGATGAGTTTATACTGTTGATATTGTTAGGAGATGTTGCGTACCCCAAGGGTTGTGTTGACACAACGGAAGACAAGTGGGGGTTGACAGGACCGTTCATGTTGAGACCCCACGGGAAAGTCGTCTTTGCTCCTAAAGGTGAAGGGACCTTCGTTGCCCAGTTATTATATGAATAACCAGTATACAGGGGATCGTCAAACGGCGGCTGCATTAGTCCTGTGAACTGTGTACCGAACCCGTTCTTGAATGTGTCAATATTCCTCTCCCTCTTTCGCCACTTGGCTCGCCTATTCTTGAACCATACCTGCAATAAACGAAAATAAGAATCATAATCCAACTCATTACCATTGTCATCAGTATCATCGTTGTCATCATCATCAATGTTGCCATCATTATCATCATATTTCTATTTGGTACTTTCGACAGACAGGAGACGTACAGACAGGTAGATGGGTAGTCTTGTTTGTTCAAGAAGGGACTTTTCTCACTGTATTTTTCGGAGTTAATGTCTCTTATTATGAACTCAATGTAATTTCCCCAGATAATTACACCCATTTAAATACACTTTATTAAATTAATGGGATTTAAATCGCTTCACAATGTACAACATTGCGTCTTTTCAGCATTGTGTCACAAGGGAGGTCAGACAAATTGCGTGTCGGGTGAGCGTACTAAGTACACGGGTCGACTTCAAAGAGCTGACGTTCTTTAAACAGTGCGAAATATTCCTTTCACCGAGGACTCCTCACTAGCAGTCTAACTATCACCGGAAAGACCTGTGCTACTTTCTTACCAGACAATATCACTGGAGAAGTAGTACCTAAAATTCGCCGTTTAAATTATATATTTTCGAGATTTAAACATTGTTCATATGCAGTATCAAAAATGTCTTAAGTAAAGATTCAGCATATTTTTAAATTCATAGGTATGCGTTTTCAGGTATTATAATACTATTGAGAGTTGATATTTATGAAATTAAGTCTATACATGTAATACTGGAACTAGACAGAATTGTATATAAGTTTTGACAGAATACTCTTTTATTGTCAAAAGAACATTTGTAGTTCAGCGATTCATATAAAATGCTCAGCGTAACATTTCGTCGACAAGAAATCGCCAAACCATTATTTATCAAACTCACACTGTTATACTTAGCTAACTGTACGTCCTTAATGAAGATTCTGGTAAATAATTCTGATTTTGATATTTCAAATTTCGACGGTAAGTTTTAAACGCGTTGCTTATATTTATTTGTTGGATGGACCGGAATATCGAAGAAAATTTCGTTCTGCTGACCACTCAGTGACCACAGTAGCAGACACAACAGAAGATTAAAATGTAAAAGCGGTAGATTATTCCTAACATGGACCATATGTTTCAATATGTCTTCGGGTTTCACAACACACAGTGACCGAAAGCGTCTTCAAGATAGAGTAAGGAAACACGAGCGACCAACCAGAAAACTCGCATCTGGAAATATCTGCACGGTTTGGACGAACAATTCGTTTAGTTTATACTTGGATACAGCTCTCAAGATGGTAGTGTTAACAAGTCAAACTTTATATACAATATGTAACAATTTATTTTACAGTAAAGACATTTATACTGTATTCATGTTGAAAAAGCTTTTGGCCCGATGACCAATTATTGGTCGACGAATTGCTTGCAATAATACCAATTTATTGTATTGCAATTATGTAAAATTCCTATTTAACTAAGCAAATACAATTTCAGATAATTGTCGATATATTTATTGTAGTACATCAAATTAATCTATTTGGAGTATAAAATTGGAGGTGTAATTGTTTTTACCAAAGTGTGAAATATAATGCGTAAAATATGTGTGTGTCTAAATGGAATCGTGTAACCATTTCGTTTGTTAATCGCGTGCACACGCAGTCACGTTTATCATTCAATAAATTAGTAAAACCAATTTGCAGTTCAAGCCTGGTTAGATCTAGAATATCTTTTTGTTAAATCGAAGAGGCAAGCGCCCGGCGATATCATAAAAGCTGATTCGAAGATTTAAATCTTTTCAAACACTTTACAATTGCTGTCTACAAATATTTATTTTGAATTAACTGCTTGTCGAGGAGGGGGTATTTGAAAAGAACCTAAACAGTTCGCCACTTGAATGGCGTTAGTTATGTTAATGGACGAAGTGGATAATATGTTCATGTAAGGACGCTTGTTACGTGAATAGGGGTGGATGTGTAGAGGTCGACATCCACATGTTGCTTTAAGGCAGAACAAAGCACTCTTACGTTCCGCATACCCTCTAAATGCACCCGAAGATCCACTCGAACGCGCAATGCTTAACGGCTTGGAAAATTATACTGGTTGATATGCTACAGGTTATTAATATTCGCACATACTTCAAACATGTTGTAACATAGGTTTACATCGTTTAAAATATTCATTACATGTGGGATTTATTGTTTATTGCAATTTTCATTCAAAGCGTACACCATATATCTTTTATATCATCTGTGTTTTATAGAAATTGACACTGATAACTATCCGGATTCAGATGGTAATTTCGTGTTTGTAGCACTTACGTGTTGAAGTCGGAACAATTTTCAGGAGTCAGCACATTTCAGTCGCACAGCTTAATGTATTTACCTCACATCCTATTTATTTATTTATTTATTTAACCTGAGAACAATCGTGTTTGTTCGTTTTAAATAATATATTTGTGGCTTACAGTTGTTTTGTTGGTGATATCAATAATACTAATAATAATACTATTACTATTACTATTACTACTACTAATAATAATATTTCAATGAAAGTTATGGCAATTAATGTTTAAATGTTTTACTACAAACACAATGATGATTGTCTTTCTATCGGGAAAAACACCTTTCTGTCATGTCGTTAAGTGTGGACTAAAATTGGATGATTAGAAAAAACAACGTAATCAGATTTAGTTGCTAACGAAATGACAAAAAGTGTTTGATTTAGACTGTCCACATTAACCAGTAATAATATAAGTGTTAATCTGAACTCTGTCAATTATAATGTCATGAATTGAAATTTGATTACATTTACCGCCTAATATTTTATATAATTATAATTACGAATGATCATGCAGTTACAATATGAGCCTATCTGATACATAGATGTAATTGGACGTATTGACGTCTAAAGCTGAATGCATTGTAACGTTTTCGAGAGTATTTCAGTTCGCTGAGTTCTGATCAGCTCAAGACAAGATAGGAAGAGCTTGTCATTCCAAAACAATTTGGGTTAAATACAGTTACACTTAGCACATACTGAGTGTACGGCAAGTGTTGTTTGGGAGGCCAGGGCATTAGAATGCTGGTGATGAGTACACGGATAAGGTATAGGCGGATTAATTAAACTGGGGACCACGAACAACAGGTAGCGAGAGACCCACATGACAAGGAGCGGCCAGCTTAATTAGATACATCGCTTTGCTTGTCACACACTCCACAAACGGCTATCGCTCATGTAATTTTCGGTGTAAACAAAAACGAAATTCGCCTCCCCTTATGTTAACGCCAATAGTTGGCAGGGTTCGGGTACTGGCAAGTCGGGTCGGTCGGTCTGCAAGAGAGTGCACCTTTCACTCGAGCGCGTGGACAGAACCGACACGTACTTTTAACACGGATCGTCAGCATTCCCCAGACCTTATTTACCCGGGTAAACTAGCATATAACAGTGAGGAAACAGAACCAAGTTCACCCTCTCTGTGTTAACCGTGCCACGGGACTGGAATGCGCGCATAGCGCCTACCAACTAGAAAACCCTTCGACGTATCTTTGGTATAGACATCTGTGCTAGTAATATGACAGGCACGAAACTTCACTCGTTACTGGAAGATCCGTTTACAAAACTAATAAATCCAGGAAACGGGATGTCTCTTAAATTGCATTGCCAACATGTTCAAGTTCGTTTTTACACCAATTCCAGTTTTTATGCAATTTTATTCGGGCGTGTCTGATTAAATATTTTTGCACTCGTCTTTAATAAATCTGACTTCCTTTAAATCTGGAAATTCGTTTTAAAATGTATAAAGATTTCGACCGCACTGCACCCAGCTTGTGCACGGCGCCCGCCGGAAACTGAACGATTGAGTGATTTTCGCCAAAGGCCCGACGCCAGATTCTGATTACAGAATAATATTTACATTCCAACTTTTTCACATGCTCGTTTTACAAAACATTAACATCTATTTTCCAAACCTTGTAAATATACTTTGAAACTTTAACCTATCATCTCATTCCCCCAGTCTCCTTCAGACTCCGCTGATTGCATTCTCATACTATTTATTTTTCTGGCTTCATGTCGTTTATTTCTAAGCTAGACCAACACGTATCAGATTGCAAAGAAAACATGTCTATTACTAACGCAAAGAGAAATTGATTTCGCTGGTAAACGTTGTCTTTTTCACTGAGGCCCTTGTATGTGACCGCCGAAAGCGCCAAACCATAATAGGAAAATACAATTATTTTATTATAACCAAACACGACTGTAGGTCGAGTCAATGAACTGATTCCAGAAGTTATAAGAAATATGACGAACATGCGAGAATATTTGTAATTAACCGTTTATAAGGGTGGACAGAAATGTCATTAGAGAACGTGATTTATGTTTAGTAACTTTATCAGCTAGGTCTGCGGAAAGCTAACATATTTCCCCGCGTACATCAAGGTACCTAGTGTTCTTGTTGTGTGTTGGAACTGAGGATCAAAGACAAGAAAATAACACCTCAAAAAGACTAGCGTGTGTTGTCACAACCATTTTATCCCACACCCACCACCTTCAAGTTCTCCTTCTCAAACAAAGTCTGTTCTAACAGAAACGTTTTAATAGAATCTTCAAAGATATTCTCTTTTCCTTCAATCCATTTGATTTTCCAATTTAAGTCGGCATTGTCTACCGAGAAGGTTTATCGACTTGAAAACTAGCGTTCAGCTTTTATCGAATTGTACCGATTCTTATTTAGGGTATACTTAAAATAAGAACTGAACACCAAAAGAGCGAAACAGGAATATAATCCAATTTTCAAACACAATAAACGGCAGAGTAAAATTTAACTCCAAGTTGTAGATATCTTACATATCTACATCATAAACTACTGCATCTAAAGATTGTGTCAAAACTTTCACCAATTAGAACAGACACAAATGTATGCCAATATGTGAAAACGCTTATCAATAAATGCATCGCGGTATTCGCAATAATTTAATAGTTCATAAGAATTTTACACAAGAGATATTAACCTTCATGTCAGATACCGGAGTCTATACCTGAATTAGACCTCTACCTGTTCAACAGCAACTTTCTTACACTAGATCGGCGCATCAAGTGTGGTGTCACACACACATGAAACTGATATCAAGAATATTGTAACTAGATTACATTGTCCGCTAATGCACAGATATTTTGACATGAACCTGTCCACATTTCTAGCACCCCTGGCTGATAACAACATATTTCCAATCATACAATTCGACTCTAAATTGAGTATGAAGTTCTGACTATGTCGTGTTACTTATTTCGAAACTATACTCTCGAAGATTATATTGCATGTAAATAGTAATAGTCCTTACTGACTTTGAAAGGTACCTGACACCTATGTTTATTCAGTAACAATAACTCGTATAAAAAATGTTTTTAAGTTCAATTTTTTAGAAGGAAGAACAGGGGTCCGTAGATTGATGACTATTAATGTTTCATACATACACATGTTCGTAAAAGATATATTACTAAATATTGCTTCGTATGGTTTACATAAGCTGTGTTTTTAACAGTAAGTCTGTTTGATTTAGTGATCTTACAGTTAAATGTATGCATTTGTATTTGAAACTAGCAATCAATTTTGCATTGAATTTTATGAGAAATTTAACAATTTTCGAGGCAAACTGTATCATTTGTACAGATTGTATTGGTTTAGTTATCTCCAGAGTCACACCGATCAGAGTGAATTATCATGTCCTCGTCATTGAAACGACTGGTTTAAAAGAGAAATGGGACATAATTTATAGCAACTATGAAAATGCTGTTTTAACTGATAGTCGTTTTATTCGATCATGGTCAATTGCTCCCATCTGTATCACTAACCCCCGGGTAGCAGAAATTACTTGTATTTACTATATTGAATAAGTTGGGCATGTACTGAACATGCGTGTTGACATCAGAGGAAGCTACCTACCCGAACTCTGGCTTCTGTGAGGTTGGTCCAGGCAGCGATCTCCTCCCGGGTTGCCATATCCGGGTACCTGTTCCTGGCAAATGTTGCCTCCAGTTCCTGGAGTTGCTGACTAGTGAAGTGGGTTCGTTGTCGACGTTGACGCTTCTTCTTTTTGTCTTCCTCAGAACAGTCGTCCATCTTGGATTTACTTGTATCGTTTGAATCTAGAAAGAATGAATTCCTCATATAAACTTTCCTGTAAAAGAATTGTAAACTCCACGACTTACTGAAAGCCTTCTTCAGCGAGCACATAATTGTTTTTGCCAAACCCTCTACATTCTCGCAACATGTGTTGTGGTATATATTCTGTATGACACAGTAAGAGGAATGTTCTGTAAGTTTATAAATACGAATCGAGGATAGTTTAATAACACAAAGGCACTTAATAAATATTCTGAAACTGGTTGGCAAATTTACAAACAATATTTAGAAATACATGTAGTGTTAAATACGTGTGTTTATATTGGGATTATATTTTAACCTAGTTCCTGGTTCCGTACTCTTCACAATGCTTCGTCTCTGTATTGAGTAGGAAATTAGTTTTATATAATTATACATGTATATAAGTTTTATTCAGTTGTGCAAATGAAACATCTCTCAATTACTGCAACAAAACACAATTTCTTATCCTGACAACTTGCTGGGCAAATTCAGTGTATAGTACAAGCCAGAGAAGCAGTTTATAATGTCGTCTCGAGAATATGTTCAAACAACGCATAAAATGTTGATCTGATTTGCCCGACAAAATAAATATTAGCGTGTACGATACAGCGGTGAGTGCGTCTTTCAAATACTCTCGAGATTGTCATTTTGATTGTCCATAGCATTCATTACAGATGTGTGCACATACTACAGCTGCACGAGGTATACTGACTTCCATTCAAAGATACAAAGTGATAGACCCTCTTTAATTTATTCAAATAGTCAATATTTTTCTAGCTTTGATTTAAATATGAAAAAATGTTTTTTTAGCTGCAATAAAGCAATTCATCAAAAGAAATATTTCAATTTAAAGTCAATCAACATAAAACTGTGAACTACAGAAAAGAGCTGGTTACAGAAGCATACCGAACCAAATAATCTGTCCAAAGAGTGGAAAACAGAAGCCTGTGACATATTGCTGGGAAGATTAAATTTCCAATGCGCAATAATTCATTCGGTCTCCAAATCTCCAGGACTCTTCAATGAGATATCTCTCTTTGAGATCAGAAATTGACACGATAAATAAAAGATGAAACGGCGTCCGCTGACAAACTTTCAAAGTCAGTTTATGAATGATTTTCGCGGACCGAACTTTACTTCACTAGAAACAGAAAGAGTGTTTATTTTGTAGTTGTATATCTATCCGGCGTGGATATGTCTTTCTGGCGTGAATCTCGCGACCCCCGTGATAGTGTGTAGGGTTAGTTGGGGAGATTAGATACAAATATATAGTATTAAAATGTCAGATACTTTTGAAACTTTCCTGTCCGCCAAAAATGACCGGAGACCCAACGACTGAAAAATCATTCTGAATTAGTGCTGAACGAAAACAGGACGACTGTGAACAGCGTTTTTAGTTTTATGTTGGTAGCCTGTGGTGTGACCACAAACTTCTTAACAAAGTTAATTAAGTGTGTAGGCTCTAATATAAAGATTGGACAGAACTCGACTAACAGTCGTCGGTGTGATCAATGTTAAAGGAAACCTTAATTTCCAACAGATATAACATGAGCATTTAGATCCTATAATAATAATAATATAATTATAATAATAATAATAATAATAACAACAACAACAAGAAGTGTATTTGTAAAGCGCACATATCCATACAAGTATGCTCATCTTCAGACGAATATGTGACTAAAAGATTCAGAATTTTTAACAAACAATATTTGAAATAACTTCCTCCATCTGATACTTCTTCGTTCATACAAGTCATCATTTAAGATATAATGTTGTTATGCATGTTGTATATTCCCTCATGTATATCATTTTATATGTGGAAAACGGTTATCACCAAAAACAACTTCGCCAGTATATCCTGTATATAAGTATGCATTACATGTAAAATTTCGTTCACTTTAATCTCATTTTCAAGACAATCTGATAAGGTAGTTTTATTTAAACTAATAAAATTAAGTAGAATATGAAATTTACATAAGTCAGTAACCGTCGTATATCTAAACACAGTGTGCACATGTACGTAATAAACACAGCTTGCATATTTTGAAATTCCTTTTATTTAGAAAGTCGGTTTTATTGATAGCATGTCACATGCGATGTTCCGTTATAAAATAGTTTTACGATTTAACAACTTGCTTAACATATTTTGAGTAAGACAGTTTATGAGAGGAAGCGCCGGAGGGGAAGTTTGAATGGCATATTATTTGGGGCATGCTTTACTCCACATAATATTTCAACACTTAACAGGAATTAAAGACACGTGCTAATGTATATTCCTGGCTTCATAGTAAATACACAGCACGGCGGTAAGACAGAGAAATAGACAATACTCACAACGAAATGGACATAATTTCTACAAACATCATGACTTATAAGAATTTGAAAACACGAAGTAAAAAATAACGTATGTGGTCTAAAATTATATTTTTAATACGAACATTGCGTAAACTTGTAAAGTTTTGCTTTCAAATCAGACCTACGGTTGATACAAGTTCTGAAATAAGCATGAAAATACATACAAATATGTCGGTGGATCGGTCGACTGAATGTAAAGAAAGCGTGCTAAGGTGAAATTGACATGAATTGACATGTGCTGGATTGATGACTGAACTGACAGCGGCGATCGATATACAGAATGGACGCGTATACGAAGGTACTATTTGAGTTCACCGTGACCGAAATACTGAGGATAGCTAGGTCTAAGTAGAAGTCAAAATAACATTATTCAAACCATTATCTGAGAGATATATAAACACAGACAAATAGCAATTTTGTGGATCGCGAACTTGTATACGACTGTAAATCCCATATGTCTAGATATATTTAAATTGTAGCATATCTACTAGAGGAATAAACAAATACAGCGTCAATGATGTACAAATATTGCTTCTACTACGAGTTGTAAATAATCAGATTAGATAGTGCACAGTGACAAGTTGAAAACGTTGAGACGGGTGCGCTACCGATACACTGGCCAAGCCCTACCTGACTTCTCGGAGGATGCGTCGGTTGATGTTACGGTACTGATAGAGGCATGGCTGGAATGACCGCTACTGGACAGGGTCAAGTCTCCGGGCACTCCGCTTCCACTGCCTCCGCTCGTGTCTGTTAAATGGTGCATAGTCATTCCAGAAGACTGTCCACTAGTTTCGCACCCGGCAACTAGTTCATCCAGAAGTGGATCATTTAGAGAGTCCATCTATAACCAAAGGTCCGCAACGACCGAAAACTTAGATCGGTCGAGGAAAAAAAAGCGATTGATAGTAGTGTCCAGCTTATATCCACGGTTTCGCTTGGTAGGGAAGATGGGTCCTTGGTAGATACACTGGTACGCCTGGTCTGTTCACAACAACAGTGGCACATCAACAGTACTCCGAGCGTCCGAGTGCACCACCTTAACTAGGTGTAGGTACTGCAATGGTGTTCAGTGACTCTGTGGCCATTGACAATCACAAACACGGATCGGACTCCACAGCACACACTTGTAAATACTCATATGCATAAGAGGAAAGCGCTTTTACTGGCCCCTGTGTTTGTAGGTGGCTTAAAAAGCTGTATCGACGCATCAATCACTAAAGTACGGGAAGAAAAGCGAGCATGGCTATTTGAGCATGCCTGACGTGTGACGTCACGGCGAATACGGCGAGTGGTGAGAGGCCGGGCTGGCGGAGGAGGAGCTACAGTAGCGCTACAAATCTGACGGTCTAGCTGTCAGTATATCCCATCTGATTTGCATATATCGTCTCGTGTCTCCCAATAATTAGATCATGACTGGACGAGGACGTCGTGCCAATAATCTACCTATTTCAAAGTTAAAAACCTGCCCATAACCAATCGCTGCCCAGTAGAAAAAAGACACGGTATTCTAGTTTCTGTTTGAGGATCTGAGATCTCTTGTCAAATTAGCCGGAAATTCTAAACAGTAGCTAAGAGAATCCAATTATTTAATACAATATCAGCAATCAGGACTCGTCATAAAACGTAATTAAACCTTATCAAACGCCCAAAGAAAAATACAGCATTTGTTCCACTCAAGATAATAATCTTTAATTCATTTGCCTGGAAGATGTTTGGGACTAGGAAACTGGCAACTCCGAGCGAGGATCCAACAGCAAAACTAAAATAAAATTGTACTTATAGAAAAGCTTCTAATATTCATTAAAAGTTCAAAAAGTGAAAATGTGTGTTCGTTGTTGAATAAATGTTGAATTTCCATATGCATTTAATACTGGTCGCGAAATCTAATCATCATATGACTGCAAATACGCGCTTTAAAAAGAAACAAAATATAATTTCCCGATTACAGTACAAACCGTACAAATTCTGTTTAAACCTCATGTTTTTATTACTATCTAACAACTATTTTTTTCAAAATGTTTGCCGCGACATCAGAAAAATCCACGTCAATATTACTTGAACCCTTTTAATTGGTACACATTGCCGAGAAGAACTCTACGGGCAAAGGGAGGTAATCTCGGACGATTTTGCGGCAGACGATCGGATAGCGCGTGCTCAGCAGACGGCAATCAATCAAGCTTGGAATAACTGGCAAAGGAATGTTTTCTGAAAACATTGTTTGAAAACAACTCAAGGGCATAGATCGAAGAAACTGCAAAGGTCGCTGTAATTTAAACAATAAAACGTGAATGGCCGATGTGCCACTTGACCGCCCATAAGTACAGCAATCGCTCCAGGACGTCTATCGGTCCTCCATAATCCTGTTTCGTCAGACATTCTAATTGCACTTGCACTCTGGTCAGTAGCGGAGGGGTGTCCAGGGTGGATTGCATCGTCTGTTATCAACGTCAATATGTTTCAATCAAGTGACGTATATCGCTAACTTGACAGAGACCGCGACTGGTTTGCAACGAAGCAAGCGCTACTCGACGCTGCTCCAGGATAACGCAGGTTGTTTTAGGAAGATAACCAAGAAGACTGGTGATCAGTCGAGATAATTGAGGTTGCTACTGATGATGTGTTGTGTCAAAACCGTCTTAATCCGATTGTTGTGATAACACGCTCTCGACTTGCTTAATCTCATCAACATCTCTGATACCCAAAGTCTACAAACGATGCAAGTATCCGTCACTTGAGCAAACAGTATGATGACATGTTTCATTGAATAAAAAATGAACGCCCCTCCCAAAATGATAATACAAAAAATAATAAAATCCTTGCATAGAACATTATCTAATTCTATGTAACACAGACATTTCTGTACGCATTATATGAACTATTGAAATTCACTCAAATCAATCACATCTGCATGAACGCGATGTACATGAAAACACTCTGTTCAGAAATTCATATGGTGAAGCACCCGAAGTCTGCTGCGCCATCATGTCACTTCAAACCTTAGACCAAGTTGTAATTGGAAATATTACATAAAGGAAGGAGGTAATATTCGTCAATTTACCCAAAGGCAGTTTACTGCAAGGATGTGGTTATATATCGAGCAGCCTATTTCTGTCGGAAGAAATTGGATAACGCAAGGAACAAAATATGTTTGTAAAGTAACATGTTGTTAACCAACCGTTTACTTGCAAAATATAATATTATGAAACTTTATAACGCACACATCAACATTTTAAAAAATATATCATATTTTGACGTGTTAACGTCTTCAAAACACCCCACATTCACTTCGCTTCTTTCATTCAACTTTTATGTAATTGTATAAAATTAATAATCATAAAGGCTTTTAGACTGTAAATTTGAATTATATTCACGTGATTTAACATATGCGAGAGAGCATAACCCTGAGCCCTAGGGTATTGCAGTAGTCAAAATATTCCCAATTGTATTAGTAATAATATCGGGAGAGACATCTGGTGGCTGCGTTAAGAACTATGCGCAAATCTTGATAAATAATCGTCATGTTGCAAAACGACCCGGTCTGTTTTCCTTCCTAACACTTCCTCTTGTGAAAATCAGGCTTTGCGCGAGCACCGCGGCAAATTAAAAAGTTTGTAGTATGGTTCTATTAACGTCAGTCTTAACCCTGTCTGACCAGGAGAGAGAACGGACACATAACACAGTCCCTCCCGGAGAAAGGGGATTAAGGCGTCGGGGAGTTTGTGAGCATAACCCTGAAAAATGATTTCAATATCAAATAATAACGTGGCAGTTGGGTCGCCGTGGAAATGGCGTCTGCATAAGTACGAGTTTGTAAAATCATTACAAGGCGTAATGACGCTCAAACGAGTTCGTATATTTCCGCGGCTTGACAGCATCGATACACTGGGGACGCGACGATGCCCAGTGTTTGGAGAACGAATTTGAGAAGCATAATCCCCCTCAAATGAAATGCCTCTAAATTCCTCAATTCCAACTTTTGTCCAAAAGTACCGGTGATTCATCAAAGGCACCGCGAGGTTCGATTAGCAAGTGACACTAGAAGGGGAAACAAATGGGACGAGGGAAGGGGGGATTTGGGAAGGATGAAAACGCCTTGATCGGAGAGAGAGCAAGCACACACCGAGATGAAAAATCTGAATTTAACCAAACTAAATTATCATTGTCTGCATCAAACATCTCCGCTCGTCGTCGAGATCGAAAATGATGGGCGGTTTTAAATCGAACAAAAATCTGATAAAGCCACGTTCATGTCTCTTTTCTTCAAACAAATTTCACCTGGAGATGGAAAACCACGAGCACATTTTTGTAACAAACATTTCCTTTTTATATCTTGAAACTATTGAACCGGCAAGTTGTTAGTCAGAAATGGGAAATTCAATTTTAGATTGTATAAGAAATAAAAATAATTTGCTATGGATATTAACACAAATTCTTCCCAAAAATATAGTTGTGAAACTGAAGAAGCCGATAAAGCTGTATTGAACTGTGCCATGGATAGCTTGACGCCATGAACACGGAGCATTGTAAATATTGTATTAAGCGCTTATCTACAAAGAATAGCCTCAACATATGAAATAAACACTACGAAATATCGTAATAATAATGATTACACGCGGCGTATGTGGGCCAATGTAAATAATACAAGAAACATGCGTAAAAAGACTTTCTGAATTATTATTAACTAAATATACTCATTATATGAATACATAAAACCTTAGATTTGTAAATAATTTAAATTCACTTGTGTAAACATATTTTCGGACAACCACTAGTTTTACATATATAAAAAGAACTGAAATGAACAAAGCTCTAGTGACGTCCATACAGTGAGATATTATTTTATACAGTGAGATACATATATCTGCTCTCCTCTTTCAATCTCCTTTCCTCAAGCAAACGTACGCAGACACGTACACGACATAAGAAAAATGTAGTCGACATATTGTCATAAAATCTACGGTAATGCATACAAAAGTAACAATTCATGCGTAAGCAGTGTGAGAATCAAGTGAACTTATCACATACAAAAATCAAATCTGTTTCCTTTCTCAATTGTTTTGGACTATTTATTCAAAATAGTATTTCGAATGTGTAATTCGAAGACTAGTTGGTACAATATAACAAAATGTTATCATTCGCGTGTATCTCACTGCAAACATAAAGACAGAATTAGTTTACAACCAAAGCTGCGCTCAGAATATTGTTTTTATTAATGTATACGTGGTTTGTATGCTTAAATTATTTTTCTTTTCCTCATTTAAGTCGCCAGGTATCGTTTCAAATTGAAAACACCTCAAGATCTGTCGTCAAAGATCGGACGGGTGGTGCGGACAAAGGGAAACAACTCTTGCTTGTTTACTCTTCTCTCCACTTCCTGGCTCTGGTGAGAATTGTAGAAATAAATGACTGTTCTGTCAGTTTTCGTGTCTATGTGTCCATACCAAATAAACTGATTTATTTACTAGACGCTTCAATTGGTTCATCTTTAATTGCCTCGTTACTGACATATGCACTAAATCATGCTTGAATGAGACCCACAACCGTCCGGAGAAGAATAAGACTTTTCAGAAGACAGACCCTAAGGGGACAGTGACAGTACACATTAATACATAACCCTTGTCTCTTTCATCTTATGAAGAAAACGAGGCAAGACGTGTTACTCAAATTAAAATCAAAACATTAGTGTTCTCCGCTACACAGGACCCCTGGTCGTGCACCTCGCTGATTGCAATGTCTTTGCCTTTGCCCGAAGGTAAATGCCTCGAAAACAGGTAACATATTTCACAGTCGTTACACTGATCTACACCGAAAACAAAACGGACCAAATGTTGTGACAACGATAATGACTTAAGACACTGGATTGCAATTAAAGCCCTGATTACCCTTGTAGATGGCGCTGGCGACTGGGGGTCGTCGTTACGCATTGGGTGGTCAACACGTCGCGTAACACATGCATCTATTAAACGGTCGTTAGGTGAGAGAAAGTAAATTTTACGGTTATACTCCTTAATTAAATTAATCCGCTGATACCTGTTTATGTTATCCGTGAAAATACTCCAGCTGACACAGAGAAGCCGGTAGCGCCCTTCAAACAATATGTCACAGATATCATGGTGAATCAAACGGAACAAAGAGACCCGACATCATAAACGTTTCAAAAACAAGAAAACAACTTAGACGATAGTGCAACTTACAGTAGACATTTTAACTGTCTTACAGTAGTTTTGGGCTTCTGCGTCCCTTATGGAAATGAGATTTTACCTTTATTTGGACTTGTAATATGTATCTATCAATCTTTATTATTTTTTTTTACATTTAATGAGCCAGACGCAGACATTGAAATATCTGAGCATACTTACAAGTCGAACCAATTAAGAAAAGATATGAGGTATCCAATTTTAGTTCTCAATACGACTCGTGAATGATGACTAAGCTCTTGTGGTATATAAGGAGAGAATCAACATATGGAACATAGAGATTTGGGAATGGTTGGAGATATCTATACACACCATCTGCATTCTGTACTTTCGTTCATCATCAGAATGCTACATACTCATGCTCATTATTATTATCATCACGCCCATATTATTTACTTGCTTCAGAGCAGTGAACTGGTTTTAGCGCTTAATAAGTATGTTCATGTATTTAGAGACGTGATGAAATACAGACAACAGTTTCCTAGACGCACCAAAGAATTTAGCAAATCAAAGAACATCATCAGGTACATTTCTAATCTACAGGATCACAAAATCCACGAAGTTTCACCACGGCATTTTTGCCACAAAACTGATAACATGATAATACAGAATTCCATATAGGAGGCAACAATAATAAAAAGCATGAATATATTTAAATTATACATTATACGCAGTTTTCAAGTTTATACAGTTTACGAGTATTTATAAAAAAAGGCCACCCCATTGCCAGTGGCGGCTTGATGCAAAGTTCTGCAGCACAAGTTGAAATCTAAAGACACAGTCGACTGTATTAAATGTACGACGTGATCGTCAAATTTCTGACCAGATTATCAGGTATGCGTTATAACCACAACATTTCACTTAATGAAATTAGTCATTGACACCAAAGACGCATTTAGGTACTATTGGGCGCAAAGTCTGTTTCGTAGCTATGGACACATTTCACCTCTCAGTTGACCATCTTTAGCATGTGTTGATGCATTCCACGTATAGAAGTGAGTTCAGACAAATAACATACATATCGTTATTTATCGTCACCAATGTGACGCAATAGGGATAAGCAGAATTTCAAATAAATCGAAGGTGTGCATGCAAGAGGGGCACATGTCACGTTGTTTCTGGCACAACCATATTTAACAGTTGCTAGTATTTTACATGTAACATAATATTAATTGTGTATGGAATACATCCTTAAAATACCTCTTCAGCCTAGACATCCAAACATAATAAAAAATGTTTTCTGCCATGTATTCGATTATGAAAAGATGTTTAACGTGTGTCCTTTTTGTATGGACCCCTTCAACTGGTTTCTCATTACTTAAAGTTGGATACGTGGTCAAACTCAATATTTCTTTTTCCAAAAACAACTTATGGAGCGATCAATGTACATACAATTATTTATCATACAATATGGTGGTTTCACCACAGGATAAAGCCTACAGATATTTTTCGATATCCGTCGGGGAAAGTACGGGAAGTAGTAAATAGGGGTGTTCTTGATAAAAATAAGAATGACATTGTATGATAAAGAGGTTATTACCCGAGTGTGTTTACATGTCGTCGATATCCTGCTTTAGGAATAAACACTATGTATTATG
>JAUELE010013335.1:0-16786 GCA_031471655.1 Diodora aspera
TGGGGAGGCCACTGGGCTACATGTATTTTGAGGCCCCAGCTGGGGAGGCCACTGGGCTACATGTATTTTGAGACTCCAGCTGGGAAGGCCACGTGGCTACATATATTTTGAGGCCCCAGCTGGGGAGGCCAATGGGCTACATATATTTTGAGACCCCAGCTGGGGAGGTCACTGGGCTACATGTATTTTGAGACTCCAGCTGGGGAGGCCACTGGGCTACATGTATTTTGAGACTCCAGCTGGGGAGGTCACTGGGCTACATATACATTGAGGCCCCAGCTGGGGAGGTCACTGGGCTACATGTATTTTGAGACTCCAGCTGGGAAGGCCACTGGGCTACATATATTTTGAGACTCCAGCTGGGAAGGCCACGTGGCTACATATATTTTGAGGCCCCAGCTGGGGAGGTCACTGGGCTACATGTATTTTGAGACTCCAGCTGGGAAGGCCACGTGGCTACATATATTTTGAGGTCCCAGCTGGGAAGGCCACTGGGCTACATATATTTTGAGGCCCCAGCTGGGAAGGTCACTGGGCTACATGTATTTTGAAACTCCAGCTGGGGAGGTCACTGGGCTACATATATTTTGAAGCCCCAGCTGGGGAGGTCACTGGGCTACATATATTTTGAGGCCTCAGCTGGGGAGGCCACTGGGCTACATGTATTTTGAGACACCAGCTGGGAAGGCCACTGGGCTACATGTATTTTGAGGCCCCAGCTGGGGAGGTCACTGGGCTTCAGGTATTTTGAGGCCCCAGCTGGGGAGGTCACTGGGCTTCAGGTATTTTGAGGCCCCACCTGGGGAGGCTACTATGCTGCAGGCATTCAGTCATACGGAGCTTCCATCAGATGGGGCGTTAAGCCCACAGTAACATTTTCAATGGACACATTCTCTGGACGCCCCCATCTGACGGAAGCCCCTGAACTACGGATACCTTTACGCCCCCGTAATAGTTTTAAAGGTATTTGTTTTAAAATATAAAAACAACAAGCTCCACTTAATCTCTGGAGGGCCCAGCTGGCGGAGGCCCTCTGCCGCTGTCTCTAAGGTCCCTGCGTTAATTCGACTCTGCCTACATAAGTAGTTAATGGGTATTTTAGTTAGAACTGTCCACGTGTGCACAGACTACTTTTGATGTCAGCAGCAAGAGAGAGTTAACAAATGACAACAAGTTTTCGGTTTAAGTCGTAATGGGTGCAGGGAATGGTTCGCAGCAGTCATCAACCCTGGCGGCGTGAGTTCGATTCTCAGCAATCCATGAGCCCTGGCGGCGTGAGTTCGATTCTCAGCAATCCATCAACCCAGGCGGCGTGAGTTCGATTCTCAGCAATCCATCAACCCAGGCGGCGTGAGTTCGATTCTCAGCAATCCATCAGCCCTGGCGGCGTGAGTTTGATTCTCAGCAACCCATCAACCCAGGCAGCGCGAGTTCGATTCTCAGCAATCCATCAGCCCTGGCGGCGTGAGTTCGATTCTCACCGCGGTCAGCTCGTGAGCAGCTTACATTTAGTCTGTCCTGTCGCGTGAGAGACTCCCGCCTAAAATGCAAAATAACCTATTCAGAAACGATTTGTTTAACTCAGAATCGTCTTCAACAGAGTTGGGATGAAGGTTCATTTCGGCTGGACGAGGACCAAGTTAATTACTCACCTTCCTCTGCTTACATCTGGGTGTTGGAGATCACGTCTACTGTCCTGGAACTGGTTCGGAGCAATTAACTGTGTCAAAGCGCATATTAGTGGAGAATCACCAAATCTTTCTACATTAGAAACTATCCTGTTGTGTTCACTAATGTTTCTTAACAAGCTGTCGTTAGGGGCAACACTAGACGGGTCGGATGAACACCATGAGATAACTTCATACGACGTCAGTCGTCAACCGCAAGTGAAATCCGTTACCCAACCCCCTAAATACGTGATTTCGTTTCAGGTAATTTGGCCGGCGAATGTTTTTTCAGTGAGTAACGGGTGTATCTAACTCTTGGCGCGGCGCTTCGGTGCTGGAAACCACCGAAATCGACCCCCGAAACAGAGCTATGGTGTGTAGGTCGTTACAGTGTTTACTTTGATGTGTACTCTCCCGGTGTTTAGGCAGAAATTAATTTGGTTTTGTTTATGTGATTGATCATTGCGTTATACTACATCTGTTTCAAGTGTGAAACATTTAACTGTAATAACCAGGCCCGAATCCAGAAGAAGGGGGTGAGTTCGCCGCGTACTGACTCGGAAGGCACTCTACAGCAGCTCCATCAGCAATCAAACTTTGAAAATGCTTCAGGAGGAGTCCGTCCAGATTTGTGTCAAGATGCTGAGTCAAGGGATGTAGAAAAGTGAGCATCTTACACTGTCGAAGCTATCTCTGATTGGCTCTGTCAGGAATAATTACGTGTTTCTGATTTACATATATTTAAGGAACTTTACTGCCTTAGGGTCTTGGCAAAAGTCTGGCCCAGACCTTTCTTGAAGGCTTCACATCTCCCCCTCCCTCTCATCCCCTTCCTTCAACCAAATCCTGGATACGGACCAGGTAGATGCGGTGAGATACGAGATATGAGTGTCACAGATGAGTTAAGTGAGGTGCATGTTCACGTTTGAGATTTGGCGACTCTAGAAGGCAGGACGTTATTTAATTAGACCTTCTATCTATGCACCACTCCATAACGGAGAAATGATGTATTGAATCCTATATACTAACTGGAATGTAGTTTGCGAATGGTGTCTATCCCTTTGTCTTTCTGGAAGCTGATATATCTGTCTGTCTGTCTATCCGTCCGTATGAAACAATGCCTGATCTCGTCCGAATCGTCCACTGGCAACTACGAACTGGCATTCAACTTCACACCAGTGTGTATGCCTGTAAATATAAGCCGTTTTCACGTTTCCGCCTTTATTGCCAGGGAACAAATATGTGTTCTGTCTTCTTTCATCTGCCAGTTGTCTTTCCCATAATAAAAAGGAAATAAATTTCAAAGATAAGATCGAAATAAGAAGTGCAGCAAGTATTTAAATTACACGCTGCCTGTTTAAAGAGGAGTTTTCACTTTCTGTTGATGAGTAAATAAGAGCCATTGTGCAGACGAGCTCGGTGTAAATAATTTCAGTCCTCAAGTTTGAGGGATGAGGTTAATGATAGAAGGGAGGGGGGGGGAGGGGAGGAGGGGGCTCCCCGTCTTGACGCCTGTGTGCAAACACCGTCTTGTGATTACACGTTTCACGTGTTAAACAGTGTTAATGTGTTTGAGCGTAGCAAATAATGCTAGAAATGACAAGTTTTCTCACTACTTTCCCCACAGATCATGACAATACCGTACAACAGCCTGACATGGTCAATAACGAACGTAGGGGGTCGTCACGACGTTCAACTTTCTTCAAGATCATTAGTATTAGGTAATATTATGAACGCAGAGCCAGCGTCAGTTGTATTTGCAAACCTTCGTTATGGGAACTACTTTGCCCTGTGTTTGCGGTACAGATTTGTGTACAATAGGGATGAATAGGGATGCTATGTATATGTCATGTTTAATCCGAAAACATCCGGTCCTCCCTGATGCCGTAATAATATAATCCAGTTTATCAACAAATTCATGGGAATTCGAAATGGTGGGTCTTCGAATATCCTTCTAACTATCAGTAGTTTTATCGGGATACTACCTGGTGCAAGGTATTTCAATCAACTTCAAAGATTAAGGTTATTTAACTGTTAAACAGTGGCAGCAACGGGGACTGAAGCGAACATTCACACATAATTTTCGTATAAAACTTTCTTATAAAATAAATATTTTGAACCAATTAAGAAAAATAAATAAGTTACTTATTACGTTTGAAAAAATGTCAAATCTGTTAAAAGTACAAGAAACCTATAGATATACTGTTAAAAATAGGCTCTGTTAAATGAGAGGCCGTTATTATACACAGCTATCTGTAAATCAGACGCCGTTATTATGCCCAAATCATCAGTGATTCCTCCCAGTGTATGTAAAACTGGGTGATGAAGTAAATAACCTTGCATCAAAGAATATCGGATAGGAAACTAGGAATGGGAATAAGTTCAGCGACTGAGATAACCGTCAGCAAGTAGGTGGCCCGAGTGCGGAAAACTGTAAATATCTGGGGTGATTACATACAAGTTTGGGTTCATAACTATTTACGATATAACCGCGCTCCCTGGCGTGGCATGTCGGTCTAACGATCCTTGCACTGAAACAATGGCGTTCATACACATAGTAAACGTTGAGGATATGAATGTAATATGCCATTATTGTTTGGTGCTACGGACACAGCTTGGAAATGACATTAGTTTTCAGGAAGATATTTGTATACACAATGACTCAAATATTGAGAAATGGGTATATACATGTATATTGTAATGATGAAAAATAATACCAGAGATTAATCAAGATGGGGAGGGATTTTATTCACTCGATATGCATATTTCGTATCTCGGGAAAAGGTCTGTGAATTAAATATGTTAAGAAGGCGTCCTTTTGTTCCATAATTAAGATTTTTGTGTACGGCAAAAGGAACGAATGAAATTGTTTTGCGTTTTGATCGTCGTATGGTAATGCTTTAAATATGAATGCAGGTAAAGAACAATAGTTTGTCAAGTATGAATATTTTATGATGAAACGTTCACGTCATATGTGAGTGTTATGTACGTTTTCATGTTGTAATGCTTTTGTGCTATTACTAAACATCTGCTAGAAAAGATTAAGAACTTTTTGCAACGATCGTCTGGACTAGAGGTTTCAACAGCAATGACTGGTTGAGCTTTATGCTATCCCTGAAAATTTACTGAGGGACGCTTTCTGCAGGTCACTCACTCATATATTAGATTGTAGACAAGGGTCCCAATGTTTCTTTACCAGATCAATAGGGAAGTGTAGTAAGGAGCTTATAGTTCCTACAGGAGACAATCGTGTCTGAAGTTCAAGAGCTAACGCCATTCTAACACAGCTAGGATGTCCATTATGTTAGTACTGTTAGTATTGAGGTTGACACATGTTGTCAGTTACCTCAGTATGTCAGACTGGACTGTAAACAAGATTCTTGTTGTTCAATAAACAGTTGTCAGACACAGACAATGTGTGAAGATGACACGAAACAGGGGACAGTATACCTAGGTTAACACAACACGAGCTGCGAGCACAACCAGGCGGGGGAGGGGGCATGTTGCATGAACAGCACCGAGAGAAAAATGTACTTTTATGAATCAGTTTTATCCAAGTTCAATTAAATTTGGTTACATTTGGCTTCTTATCTGCGTGTTGGTGGACGTAATAATATAAAAGTATCAGAATTTAACCCGTATCAATTTCTGAAGTGGC
Organism: Diodora aspera; assembly: GCA_031471655.1. NCBI lineage: Eukaryota > Metazoa > Mollusca > Gastropoda > Lepetellida > Fissurellidae > Diodora > Diodora aspera. The sequence goes on from JAUELE010013335.1 coordinate 5,326, forward strand.
ATTAAATCCTTTTGAATAAAATTGGTGCAGGTGCCTTTGAAATTGATGAAAAATGTATGGACTTCTATGGCGTCAGCGTATGATTTCTAAATCAAGACGCTTACATAGAAAGCAGTCAAAGTCGATGTTAAGTGTAAAATAATTTGGTGAAATGTAGGCTTACCTAAAGCATATTTGTTACTGACGTGAATGTGAAACATTGACCTCTCTACCTTGGAAGATTGGAATAATTAGCCTACCTATGCCTGACAGAAGATGATGACGGGGAGTTCATGCTCTTGGACAATGAGAGTATACTTCAGTGATGCGATCAGTATAACTGAGCTATACACTATAAACTGTAATCAAGACCAAGTCGAAAATAATAATTGGTGAAATATATAAATAAGGGAATGCATAGAGTGAACAAAACCAGTGATTCTTTGGAAGTTGGTGCATGCAGTTCGGTCAGAAATATTGCTCTTATTTTTTAAGTTTAACCGTTGGTACAAAGAGAAGTAACTTAATTAAGAATTCGTGACATCGTGGAAAGCGTTTGTGACCATTAACTGTCATGTGTTGTTCATGAACTCCATCCTAAATTCTGGAAAGGACTTTTGATCAAAGGCTGCGTTGCTTGGCCGCCCAGGACCCCTACCTGTTGGTCCTGTTGATCCTGCTTAATACCAGTTAGATATGTAGATAGTTACTCTGGATCAGGAGTTCCTTCACACTGACCCCAACACGACCTGGCAAACCTTGACAAGGTGTGGTCTACGACCAGGTTAAGAAGATTCCAGTATTATTATCTTACTAAGTCAGCTTAGGTCTTCATAAACAATTATTAGTCCTTCTCTTGGCTTTTCTGGAAAGCCCTTCTCTTGGCTTTTCTGTGAAACCACAATCTGGTTTTGATCTTAAATCTAATTTTCCGTTCAGAGGAATTTGTTCGTAAATCGAATGGAATATGATAATAACATATGATTTTGAAGTAGGTGTGAACTGACTGGGCAATTGTGGATCTGTATAAGGACACACCAGATCAACACATTCTTACGTCTCTATATTTTACGGATTAACATTGGTCGAGTGATATTCCGTATTATTCGCTGACACATGCAATAAAGTCACAACATTGCGTTTCGAACACAAAGTCAAAATGTGATTCGGTAAATCGGAACGGATACATTTCGTTTGATATTAACCTCCGTAATTAGATAATAGATCTGGTCTGTATGCACGATACAGATCTTGTGTATATTAATATACAGGCAACGATAATAGGCCTATACTGTTTAACGAGTAAAATATCGATGATTTACTTGTAACGAATCTTTTGTATAAGGTTTAAGAGTATCGTGTTTATATATTTAAAAAATCATGTTTATAAATACATTTTGAGATCGATGTACCTTTTTAAAAGGGTGAAAAAATATAAATTTCGAAATCTGAAACGCCAATTTAATCGTCGTAACATACATGCCATATGTTTGCACTTTATATGTAGCTTAGACTTAAAATTTAAAAGTGAAAGTAAGATCTGACTCGGGGACCAGAGCTTGAACTTGGGTGGAGAAGAGCAGATATTCCTTCACTCGATTAGGTAGACATGTAATTCTTAGGCACCTGTATACAGATAATACGCTTCTCACACACTTTGATAACGCGCCGATTGTCAATAACAGCAAACTCTGGTATTAATACTACTAACGTGTTGATATGTCCACAATATGGAATCTACATTTTTATAAACGAAGAGAATAAAGCTGTAAGTGCCCTTTGTTGTACCGTCATGACATAGGTGACATAGCTGAGATGGTTGCTGTACTGTCTGCAGCGTCATGGTCACAACCACAGCAACGTCCGTGCAAGCAGTGTCAGACGAGTGTTCTGTTCCAAACAGGAGCTTAGTCGGTGATCACAACCCACAACAGTGTGTATTGAAAAGCCCGCTCAATGTACTGGATTTCTGTAAATGGTATGTTTCAAAGTTAAAAGGCTAGAGGGCATTTTGAGCAAGGGTGGACCCGTTCAATGAAGAGTCTTTTGACGACAGATTTTCCAGTACCTAGCACAGAAAGCCTCGCCGTCGGTAGATATACACACATACAATCACCCATACGGCCCTTAATATATTCAATTAGATGTATAGTTGATATCTATTACAAGCAATTCATATAAATGTGATTAATATGAGATTTGTCAACATTTGCAGCTGTGGTCGGCGGTAGTACACTCCTTGACCTTTTCTCATACCATCTCTAATGGTCACAAGAATATCTTTGTTTTTAAAATATCTGTTTACATCCGTTATTTGATTTGGTATGACAACAATCAACAGAAAGAGATGTTCAGCCTGACAATATTTATTATTAGTGGCTAGGAAAGTTGTCTCTGATCGTGTTCGCAAACAAATAGTACTAGAGGACAACTATTTACATTACTCTTGGTAGCTGAGTGGCTGTGAGTGGCCACTTCTGGAAATTATTCATGGTCATTTGCCCTGGCATTTATAGCATGTATGAATCTTTGTATTAGAAGAGGAGGATACTAGAATCCAGAAAGGTAAACAGGAAGATTTCAGTGAGAATGACCAATACTACATCAAAGAAATTTAAACTATGACACTCCCTGTAGTTTCACAATAATATAATATAATGTACTACTTTATTGCTTGTACCTATATCATGTAAAACAAAAGAACATACCAGAAAGTTGTAAACATGTAAGCCTACCACAACTTGTAAAATAACCTTGTCCACTAAAATGCCTGATAAAGTGTCATTTTCATTATTGTACAAAATGCAGTGAAAATGAGCTGTTTCCAGGCAAATAGTTTTATACATCCTGCAGACATCAATCAGCTGGTAAGTTAAGTTTTATTTAACCCAAAAGTGCATGTCAAAGTTGATCTTAATATAGCTGAAACTGACAGCAACAGCACACATTCGTAATGCAAGCTGAGTTAACCCTAAGAGATAGTTTGTACAAGTTCAAAACAATATTGATATAAACAATTTAAGCAAATACAAATGTCTTCTTTCATTTTGTTGGTCTTCAAACAGAAACAGCCTATGAATGGTTAAGAATGTGTATATTTTGTATTTTTTCAAAGATATTGCTATTAATATTGGTTCTCAAGAAATTAGCACATCCGGTGAATGTGGCATCACATAGTGATGTGATTTAGTGTTGAAGGCTTTTAAAGATTTAGCATTCCTAAGTTGAACAAAAGTTTAAAGAAATAGTCACATAATAGTAACCTATATTAAAAAAATAAGGAATTGTGGTTTTTGTTCAGAAAACTTCAGTACGGACAAAACATTCAGATGATCAAAGTTGGAAACGGGGTTAAGATAGCAGTTTTATTTACGCAAGGGTCCCTGCACAGAGTATAAATACAGGAGGAGGCAGTGGAGAGTGGCATTCAACAAACAGCTCGAAGAAAACAGCATATTTGCTGGGCATCCGTCTGTCCAAACACGGACAGGTTAACCAAGTCACACTTGCAGTGATACAACCCAGCGTGACAGATCAACACACAAACAGCAGCGGAATCTGACTCTACTGTGGAAAATACTGCCTCCAAATTCAACCAACACGGAACTACAATTGTGATGATCCCTGAAGGAGTGTTTGAAACACTTTCTCTGATCCCTAGGGGTTAGCCACAATGCAGGGACATCTTGTACGTATCTGCAAGCATCTGTATACTGCCAGGCATGGAGGAGTACAGTGGGAGGGTCAATACAACAAGACGACATAGAATGGTTGTGTTCAAGCCCAACGTCCAAGGCATTTAGCCCTGTTAAATCAATGAAAATTTCTCACATGGTGGTCGAGCATATGCATTGTTAGAATAAAAATAAAAAATAATGTTATAACTATGAATAAAGGTCAAATATGATGGGTGTCAATTCCGAAAGTAAAAATGCAAACTTTTAATATTTGATAGGTGTGGTTGGCAGAATTTCTTACTCAAGGGAAATACTTTCTGTAGACTGAGGCTGAATTATTGCTTGAGAAATTTATACACAGCACAGAATATTCTATACATTTATATGGCAATTTGGCTGAAATTTCACAAGAATTATTTTTAGTTTTTTTATCCATTGCATATTTTAAACCAAAATTTTTTGAAAAGTGCATAACAGTGTAAAAGATTGAATAAAATTCAATGAGGGTGACCTAGATGATTGTAGAAAGAATCGCATATTTAAATTATTGACAAATTTACAAGTTCTTTTCACTTTGTTTGGCAGTCAATTTATTGGAGTGTGATTAAGCACTTAATTCCTTAATAATGATGTTTTTTGATGGAGCTAATAATTACTGAAAACATGTTGTAAGCCTTCCAAAAACTGATCACCGGTGTCTGGAGGGGCAGGTAGTAGTTTACCTGTTAACGATTGAATACCTGACAGTACTAATCTTGTATATTATTAGCCCAGTTACCTCTAATAAAAGGTGTCACATGTATTTTTGATTGATATCTCTAAGGCATCTTCACATCAAGATCAAGGTCATATTAATATGATACTGAGGTCACGAAGGTCAACTCGTCTCTTAAAGAGAACACAGAATATATGGTTTCATTTCTTTTAAAACTTGTAAGTAGCAGAGCGGCATGCATGCCTATTTTCTCCAATGTTATTTGCATCACAAAGTTTATTTTAAATATTACAAATGCTAAACACACAAGAAACAGGAGGTTGTTTTCAGTTTGTTTTGCTCATGTGTCTTACTGTTTTGATGACCGAGGCCAACAGGAATTTCCGCACTTTCATAGTTGGCTTTCCAAACAAGTTGACTTTACACTTCTTTGTTTGAGTCTGTGTTCTTGCTATTTCATTGTTGCTTGTCTTGCGTGTAGCATTTATGTGAGAAACCTAGAGCTGTTAAAACAATGCAGTTTGCAGGTGGGAAATGTGCTATAACATTTCCTTAAAGTCAAACACATCTTTGGGGTTGTATTACAAACTACAGAGAGGAGACAGATTTCTTGAATTTGAAACTGAACATGCAATTTTTGTAAGTTTCATGCCTATCATATACCTCTTCCAATGAAGTAAAAATTATATGGAATATGTAGTAAAAATATTTTTGGATTGTTTTGTAAAATAGACAAATGAATTAAAAACACCTGAAAAAACTTTTATTGGTTGTTGTAAGGCTTACAGATGTGACGATAAATTTGTGTAACCCTGAGGAGCCCTGAAGGTTAGGAGTGGGTTTAATGTGTTTCCCATAATATATATATGTCCATCCAAGCAAGACTATCACTATCTCCATCTGTTTAAGTGTTTGATAACTCTGAGTGTAATGTTTTAATTGGAGGTGTTTTTGCATCCTTCAAATGGTGGCTGTAGGACGCCTGTCACTTATACACTGGATTCCTCTTTGATATCATTGTATGAAGCAGGGATGATGACTAACCTTAAACTAATTTTAAAACCAAAACCCAGATATGGTGTATGAGTGGGTAACAGATGGTACGAGCTGATGAATACTCCAAATTAACACTGAATGTTCGTAATTGTATTGGAAATATGTTAAGTGCATGTATCCAATGGCATGTATACTGAAAGAGGCCTTGTCATGGATCAGAACTCATGCTATATGTGTTAGTGTATTTAGTGGTTAGATGTATTGTTCACCTGTTACAGTGTATCAATATTTTGTGAACAATCAGGAAGAGCGTTTGTTGTGACTACAAGCAGGACAGTAAACTTCCATGTCATACCACTGATTGTGACTTAACACTAGGTGGAGTTGTTGTGTATTCATTTCACTATCTGAACCAACATACATCATTTGACTACATGCAGGCTTTCTGTAGTGAACTTGCATTCAAGTACCCTCATGCTGTGTTCCCCCAACAACCCCCAGATCAAAGTAAAAGCCTCAATTGCTTTTATCATAATTCAAATCTAGGGCTAGGATTAGACATCTTGCGTATTTGGCTTCTTAGCAATATGCTGGGTAATTCACCAGGTATATTTAAAGAGTTCAAGCAAATTCAGTTGAAAGAAATATGGATATAAGGGGTTTAGATTGATAACCCGTCAATAGGGTGCATGTTTTACCTTTGTCTGGTTGTCTAAGTACTAAAGTTATAGCCTGAAAATACTAACTTGTAGTTCGAAAGGTATTTGTAGAATGTGCAGCTTACAATGTTATGAAGAACCTTTCAAGTGATCAGTGCATTTACATAATGTTAAAGACGTGCAAAATGGATGAGTTATTACTAATGTTCATTTACTTTTTAACTGAATTTAATGTATAGAGCCGAGTGGAAGCACTTTCAATGGTTAAAATTGAACACTGCAGGGGCACTGAACATTAACTTTAAATTAAAGTGGAGAGTCATTCTAAAGTAGATTTAATCTATTTTAATTGCTTGACTTCAGAATATTGAAGTTCTTCTGTAAATATTATCCATAAAGTTTTAAATGAAATAGTTCATAAATGTCAGTTTTTTGTCTGTAGTTATATACCGTTACTTCCAAAACAAATTGTCAATTACAGCAAATATGATAGTACTTTTTGTGTCCTTTTATTTGTAAGTGTAAAATGACCTTTTAATATTATGTAGAAATTTTCATGAACTGTGAAATGTTACAGAATTCAGAAACTGCTTTGTCATTTAGCTCACTAGAATGACAGTTGTCTATTACAAATACTGTTTGTATGGATATGGGAATTAAAAACAGTATGGTTTATGTGTTCAAGTATATGTGAGCTAATAGTAAGGTGACCAGTTTTTTAAGTGGACTGATCTGGGTTCTGACTAAGCAAAAATATATTTCATTTTCATGTATCTGCTGCTTCAAGCCAAGACCACAGCAAAGACATTTAATTATTGTGTTGTGTCTTGAACCAGTATTAGCGAAGTTATTAGAAGTATAAATATTACATAGGATACCTAATAATAGAATGTATAAGAGAAAGGACGCACTTTGGAATAGCAATTATCGGAAGGTTGGCAAACTTCAAAGAGCAAATTTGTTGCACAGTTTAACCAAAAGGAGGAAATAATGGTGTTTTTCCTGACCTTTGACCTAGTAGCAGGAAGGGCAGAGCTTGAGAAAGAGTTATAAAGGATGTTATAAAGCATATAAGTGATACTTGCCTTTAACATTCTTGGCGTCAAACTCACTAAGATGAGTGTAAAATGAAAATAGTTGGCCAAAGACTACATGAAGATGAAGTGACTTCCTGCAGAAAAACTTTATATTCATGTGACAGATGGATTGTTAAGTATAGAGGTTTGGAGATAAATGGCACCCCTGATGAGGTCTGCAAGCAATTGTCAATTATCCATTAATAATCTTGGAAAGTGATGCCAATTCATATTTTCGTCTCTCACATTAATGAGCACTGCACATCAAATGAATTCATAAGTCACATCATTATCTCACATGATTGATAACTGTTTCAATGCAGACAGCTCGGTTCTCATACAGCATACTCTGACAAGCTCCAATCATGCGCTGGTTTCTCATGACATTCATATACACGAACAGTCCCTGAACATTATGCTCTCCACTGGCAGTAGAGGATATTTTCACCTCTTAATCTTTACTTGTTACTGGAAAATATCCTTAGGACTAGAAAATTGACAGCCAAATTAGCAAACACAGAGCAATCACGCAAGTTTGCATTGTAGCAAATTCATTTGGTACTTCTTCATAAGGTTGGTGTATTTCTTGAAATTTTCCGGATAAAGTAGGAAGTTATACTCATTGACGACCTTGAGTGCATATACAAGGTCTTGGTCATCTGTGGATGAATGATTCATGCTTCTTCATCTTCTCTCTCCACCTTGTCCCTCGGCAGAAAAAATAGGTCTCAGTATCTCATACATTTTGTAAGAAAGACTTAAATCAGGAAGCTTTACAGAGTGCCCAGACATAGTCCTGTAAGCTTGCCATAATTTGAATGAAGTATTTTAGTCTACAACTTAGGCCAACCAGATCACATTTATTCCCCTTAATAATTCTGTTCATTCATAGGTATTTGAGTAACAGCCAAGGTTAGTAAAACTGGATGTACTGATTTGTTCGGATTCAGCATCACATTTTATTACTTGCTTATAATTTATGAAATGACGTCATTTTAGAGTATGTGACTTTCAGTATCTCAGTTTTCTTTAACTCATTAATGACTGTTTCCATCATATTCCCATATTATGTGTTAGGTCTTCAAGTCAGCTTATGTTAATTAAATTACTGTACTTGAGACTGAGTACTTTTTTCTCATATATCACAACATGTAGCACGCTTTGTAAAAAGTGTTGACAGTTTAAAGCTTTGATCAAAACTTTATGATGTAATATGCGTCATTTCAGTGCAACAAGTTTCTGTGATCAGGTTGAAAATGTGGGCGTTTATTGTGCCAAGATTTGTTGTTATGAGTGACTAATAAGCTAATAGTATGTATTTCAGTAAGTGGCTTGCTACTGTGGGTACAGTTCTTTTGTAACTATAGGTGAAATCTGTTACAAGATTTTGATCTAATTGTGTGTACTGATATAAATATTCAGGTAGACCATATTAAAGTCTCTGTTTGATGTTTATGACTTTTTAAAGGTCTCATATTAGATACGCATCAAACTATTCTTAGATCAAATCAAATTTCGTAAATTTGACACAAATAGCATTGACATCATGTGAGAACTTGTGAGCTCTTGTGAGCTTTCAGGTAGATAAGACATCAAGTTGTAGCTGTTTGAAACAAAAATACCATACATTTTAAAAGGTTCTTTCTGTGTCAAAGCTTTTCTTGTTGTAACTTAGGAAAAAGAAAATAGAAAGTTTTATGTGACAAAGAACATAAGGTTTTTCTCTTATATAACGGTAACTTGCTTTATAAGGAAAGTTTTATGTCTCACAAAGTGTAGAGCTAATTGTGAGACAACATTTATAATCATTAACTAGGCTGGTATCTGGTCAGATCCATGCAGAGACTATTGTGGGCCAAATGTTCATTGTTCAGCAAATATGCTTTTTCATGTTCATTTAATCCTTCTTTATGCATGTGCCCTGACTTTGTCACATATACATGTCAGGGCCATCTACTGCCAGATTTATAGCCCAGGTTTAGTAGCAACTTGAGACCTGACCGAGAAACATTTACAACAGTTGCGTAAAAAGGAAGGAGATAGTGCAGACATTATTGTGTTGGTGTAAGATATTGTGTCATTCAGGCGTTGTATACGGCTGTTGTATACCACTCTACTTCAGATGAGTGAGACAAGAGGTATACCAGGGCTTGGGGGGATGTTATCATGCTTCAGTGTGGGTGCTTGTACTCCTCCCTGGCTTGTTAAGGTCTTATAGTGTCTCATATTGTTAACTCACCTGGTCGTTATTTACTCACTGAGGTCATTTGACTCCCTCATACTCCCTTACTCACTTTTGTCCACTCACTCATATTTGCTCTTTCACTCATATTTACTTACTTGTGCTCACATTCATATGCTCATTCACTCACTCACCAACTCACTCACATTCGCTCTCTCCTTCACTCACTCGCCATTTCCTCACTCATTCAGTTACTCACCCATATTCATTCACTCACTCACTCATTCATTAGTCATGGGCATATCTTCCCCCAAAAAACGTGATTTTATTCAGAGACATTCGCTTACAGTACTTATCCCATCTATGGCTTGTAACCAGCTCTTGGTGTGACCAACATAACAAATATCTGACGGTATGAAGATGGTATGAAGATTTTATAGTGAACTCCCATACTTCCTTGTTAAAAAGTGTACTAAATGGTGATATTAGAGGTAATAAAGATGCCTATGTTACTGGTAATAAAATACATTGTTCCACTCTACTATGGTAATAAATATACTATGTTCTACAAGTCCATTGTAATAAAGATACACTGTGTGGTACTTTGCTAAGGGATAAATGGAAATGGATTTAACCCTATCTGTTTTATTGTCTGACAGGAAACAAAGGATGTCCAGGATTTGAGGATGACCAGGTTGGTGGTCCATGAAGGGTCATCGTCTTTTCTTTAAAGTATGGATGTAGTTACTCCTGGTTTGGAATTAAACCGGATGGCTCAGACACCGCGATGTGAGCTGATGATGGATTGGAAACTTTTGGTGTTATTAAGATGAAATTTCCCATTACACGTCTTTTGATCTACGCCCCTAATTTTGATATTGACTAAAGGTCAGTCGATCATCTACTTAAGATGAAGTAATCTAACGTCTATAAATACATAGGGTTAATAAATGTCATGTACTCTCAGGTGGGTTCATTCAGATACATTGCTGTATTTGGGTTCTATAAGAATTGGATAATATTTTTAACGGAAAAATATGCTTAATAGTGAGTAACATTTTTTGCTTAAAATATCTATCCTCACATCTTTGCATGACAGGTATATCATGGTGTTTTCTTATGTTCACCTCACTCACCTAATTTTCCTTTAAAAACATTTTTCAAGGATATTGATATACAGATCTTTTTTTGTATGCAAAAAAATGGCTTCAGCTTGACTTGGAGGAGTGATATGGCAGTATTTTGTTCACCTGGGCGATAAATAGCCCCACAATCAAAGAGATGAAAAATGTTTTTATACACACGTTATGTTTTATTTGATCTGTCAGATCCAGTGTAAGTTGGAGATGTGCACTAGTGTACTCAACCTGTGTAGTTTGTGAGCTTAACTACAAAGGAGTTATGAAGTGAGCTTCACGCTTGATTGAGGATTGTATTTCAAGGTTCAAGGAACTTGATTCAAGTTGTGTGTGGGAGGAGTATTCCCTGACACTAGGTGCAGCTGTGTTTCTCTTCACTGTTTATCCTACAGATGGCATCGGCATCTCGGTTTTGTTCCAGTGCACGTAAAAAGTGAAATGACAAATATGCTTGTGAAAAAATAGGCAAACATCAGGCTAAGGAAAGATATTCATTGATTGTATTTTAAAATAGTATTTTACTGATTTGTAGGAATGCCCTTTGATTTGTTTTCTTAAAGAAAAACAAATATTCTTGCCTCTGTATGTGATGGTTGATAGCCAGGATTGAAAACCAACAGAAGAAAAGAAACAAGAAAAAGCTGTTGTAAGGGCATAGTACTAAAAAAACTTAAAGAGAGAGACAAATCAATAGAAATTTTACAAGAATAAAAAGGAACAGAAGAAAAATGTATGTTCAAGTATATTTACACATACAGCTGCGTACCAAAAGTTTCTTGACTTTGTCGAAAATTGATAAACTTTTAGATTCAAGCATTCGATGTAACGAAACTAACAATGAAAATGGCCTGAAAGAAGTTTATTCTTGAAAAAACATTCAATAATGTGTAGCTCCACCTTTTGCTGCGATCATGGCCTTGATTCTTTTCAATTAATCACATGAACTAGATCGTAATGATTCAAAAAGACTTTTATGTGTTATTATATAACCCATTAAATACAAGAAATACAATTTACCACCGAGAATTGGTACAAAAT
>JAUELE010013446.1:0-16785 GCA_031471655.1 Diodora aspera
CTCACTGCATCAATTTTACCATCATGTTTCCTAACATGCAAATAGCTACTGTATTTTGAAATTACCTTCCCGTTACTGCTCAGTATAATATGATCGGTTTAGCAGAAATGGTTAAACCAACCCCTTTCCATCAATATAAAAACACCTAATTGTGACAACGTTTTATGTAATTTCACTCATGACATTGATCAACCATATTTGTTGACCTCTCTAACGCAGTTTTAAACAAGCAGTTCACATTCACGTCAGTGCACCTCAATGGAATCCTGGCTTATCACTGAACCAATCTGTGATGTGCCCGTATTCTATATGCCCGACATGACTGGCCTCACATTGGGGGAGACTGTCTAGCCCGGAGACCTGTCTCACGTAGACGGTTCTTAAAGCTGATGCTGTAGACATTGTTATTTGGAACATGTTGTGCAAGTGTCGTAGCTGTATGAATAAATGTTATGACAGCTGTCGTGACACATGAATCCCGATAGTCTGCTGTGGGTCCATTTGGTACCTGTGCCAAAGTCTTGCGATGATGCTTTGGGAGATATGGAATATCCTGGATACAGCTGACTGTGATGCCCCTCCCTCAGGTATTCCGATGGTGTTGCTCCCCTGAGCGTGGCATGATGTATTTGAACTGGCTGGTATCAGGTAATGCTCAGTTAACCAAGAACCCATCGCTTTTAAAAACCCCGTCCACATGTTCAGCGTGCATAACAGGCAGGTTCACACATCTTGAAATCATCTTTTAGTCCCAAATACTGCTTTTCCGCCCCAAAAGTATTTAACGCTCACACATGATGATTTATAAACTATACACATATTCTTCAAAAGACGAAATTTGACATTGGTAAACATGGACATTTTCGAAAAACTTCAGCAGTATAAATGCCAGTGTGAAGATCATTTAGTGAGTGTGAGTCTACTTATTTAAAATTGTTAGGCAACAGCCCCATTGCACAAGAACGCAACACTATACTCGCGTTGTTTATGAATTCCCAAAACGCAACATTCTGAAGAACATGTGCATCATGATCTGCACTTACCCATGCCGACACCTCTATCTGTATGTGCCGTATATGAGGCCATAACACAACAGTGATTCAATCATTGCACATACACAATTATAGATGACGGAACAATGCAATAACTCTGTTGGCCGATTGGACGCAGGAGCAACGCAACAGGATGTTGCAAGGCACTTGGTGTGTCAAGGCAGACGACTTTCACACTGTGGTCACGGTACAACAACACGGGAAGTGGTCTTACAGGGCAAGGTCAGATCCGCCTAGGGTAATGACAACGGCCCCAGATCGCTACATTCAGTTGCCACATCTACAAGATCGAATCACAACAGCAACATCTGAGACTACACAAACCTCCACATCGCTTACTGTCCTTAATCGGCTATGAGAGGCAGGGCTTTAACTCAAGACCAGTGCGACGTAACGTTTTGACACGTCATCTTGCTGAACGTCTTGACAATGCTTAACCACGTGTATGCCAGGACTTTCTGTAGCAAGACAACGTCCAGACATTACCAAGTCCTGCCCTTTCACCGGATTGACCCCAATTGAGCATTTGTGGGATGTTTTGGATCAATGTGTCCATCAGAGGAATCCTTCACCTCAGACACTTGCAGCATTGCTTTTGACACTTCAGCAAGGGTGGATGAACATTCCCCAACGTTTGATTGCCTCCATGGGTCGCCGCTGCCAAGCTGTGATTGATTCGTGTGGTGACCATAACAGACACGGACATTTTGTCTACCCCTCTGTCGTTACAATATCTGTGCCCCGGATTCAGTTAGCTTCCATCGATAATGAATCTCACATCTATCCAGTGCTTCTGTGACTGTCCTGTAGTTACATTGTCATGTTTATATCAAGTACTAGTATACTGTGTCTGGCATTTAACATTTAATTCCTAAACAAGTTTCTTTTTTGGAAGTGTATGATATTATATTATACTCATATGTGTACTTTTGAACCCTCTAATCATTAAATACTTTTTATTGATGTATTTAACATTTAATTCCTGAAAAAGTTTCTTTTTTTAAGTGTATAATATTATATTATACATGTACTCATATTTGTACTTTTGAACCCTCTAATCATTAAAGACTTTTTATTGATGTACATGTATTTAACATTTAATTCCTAAAAAAGAAACTTTTTTGGAAGTGTATAATATTATATTATACTCATATGTGTACTTTTGAACCCTCTAATCATTAAAGACTTTTTATTGATGTACATGTATTTAACATTTAATTCCTAAAAAGGTTTCTTTTTTGGAAGTGTATAATATTATATTATACTCATATGTGTACTTTTGAACCCTCTAATCATTAAAAACTTTTTATTGATGTATTTGTAACCTGTATCAAAACATGGTTATATTAATAGCCATCAGGTATATCCAAAGATTGTTATATTTGCAAATACATTATTTATACTATTGTCGTCCAAAACAAACGACACAGAGAAAAATAATTACAACCTTTCCCCACCTGTGCCCTGTCAAAAATTATTGTGGGCATTATTGCCCTCAAATGGTACTAATGATCCACAATTACTGGGTCCGGCTCATGGACTATAACTTAAACCTTTTTAAAAGTCAGTTTATTATCAATTGTACCACGCAGCGGCAACTTTTCTTTGATCCAAAGTGTGCAATAAATCTCCATACACTGCACACTTTTGAAGGCCCGCCCCCTTTTCAAAATGCGCGCCTTGTGACGTCACTTTAGGGGCGTGGTACAAATCAGTTACCACATTGCTCCTTCGCACTCGTTACCTTCACGGCTGTCAATCAAACCATCGAAAGTGTGCAATAACCAGACATACCACTCGGAAACATATGTATAGTAACTTTAACTTACTCGAGTTATTTTGAATCAGCGGAAGTCGAGGTGAACATTTGCACTGTTACATAAAAATAATGATACGAGGCTACGGCATCATTGATGGATGTGTGAACCAACATCAGAACAGCTTATAATGCCAGCTCATCAGCGAGTTATTATCAACACATCGCGGTGGGTACTACATTGTACTGTGTTTCCTTGACCTCAGCCAGATTATTTAATAAGTGCTAATGCAGACAACACCTATAATGTGATACTCGATTAATTGCTGTGTCCTACTGGGAATTGGATCGTGACCGAACTAATTTGCGATTACCAACTGTGCTACAGTGGTCCATTGAACGGTTGTTGTTTGAATGATCCTTCGCCAAGCTTAAAAATCTGAACTACAACAAATAATGCTATAACAAACAACATTATTGGAATTAGCCAAGCGGCAGGTTACATACAAACGCCATGCAAGGAAACTAACAGCCTTCTTCGAAATAAAATCACCTTTATTAAGTCTTGCTTCAAACTCAAACGACATGCTATTCTACGAAACTTCGGTGTTTAATTAATATAAGACCTCAGGAAAACGAATGTGACTAAGAACATGCAGCTGAAATGATATACACAAAAACACACGTAGTTATGTAAGAAGTGAGTGAGTGAGTGATATTTGGTTCAACGTCGCTGTGGGCAGTATTTCAGCCATAGCGCGACGATTCTTGTGCGCAGATATCCGCAAGCAGTAGTACCTATGTATATCAAATTGGCAACAAGCCTGATAAAATCTGTCAACGAAGGACAATAAAACATTTGGCGCATATCACAGACATGAGACAAAACCTAATTGAATATGAGTAAAAGACATAAAGCAACCACTTTCCGAAAGTAACCTATCACATTTTATTTATAAGACCATTTTCCCTCAGGAAAGCTAAAATCTTGTGAAGTGTATGATGAAGTTCAATAGAAGCGATACAATGCCTATGTGACATTCCTGATACGTGCCAACCTGTTGAATACCAATGTTTCTTTGTGTCACTCTACATGATAAAGTTTCTGTTGTAATAGAATGTCATTCGTTTCACATCGTTTCGAAACAACATGCGTTCCTCATCGTCCGTCTCAACTTCTTGGTATCGGCTCTTTTGGACGTTAGTATAGATCACCAGCTGCGGTAGTGAACCTTCCAGGGACAATTGGTTGCTATATCAAAATGAGAAAATTAATCTGACTTGTGATAAAGTCATAAATTAATCCCCCAGTCATGGGCTGCTCTATCAGGCAGGTTTATGATCAGTGACATTGCTTTTGTTGTCCGCAATGTAATCAAATGGAATATATGAGATGAGTCTTGGATCGAAGTACACCAAGCTGTTCGACTTTGTTTATGCTCTTCAATAAGCGACTCCCCGTGTTTTCATCAAATCAACGTACGCGTGTGATGCATCCCTGTCCGGTTCATTCTCACGAAGTCGACCTCCAACTGGTATGAACATTCCTGAAATTGCAAGTCGACTTCATGCGAATATGACCGATAGCCAATGATGCAAAACAATAGACTTCAAGTGTGATTTTAAGATTTAATCCTTCGTTTGTAGGGGTCGTTTCAAAAGCAAATCAACCGATTGTTCTGTGTTGGAACCATAATTGTTATCAATATCGAAAAATACATTATAGGGAAGGACTGGGCACACTGTGAGGCGTTTAAGTTTTCAGTCCATATCTAAAAGGAGTTTTAAAAGAATAGGAACATTTTGAATATGTATACCTCTTGTTTGCTTTTTTAATGCCTAAAGAACTTCGTATAACATATGGGATATAATTGAGATAAATATTGCACAAACGTGTGGGTATATTGGGTAACCTATCAAAATACCTCTCAAACTCCTAACTACTACAAATGAGTTTGAATAGTTAACATGGATTTCAAAATATATCTCTAAATGTAACATAATGCCTTTGAATAATTTCTGTACTGTGCTATGTGAAAGGCACGTTAAAACACAAGCGTCACTACGGGTGTGCGGACTGGGCCGGGTGATACCATCAGGAGTGGGGGGGATTGACACCCAAATTACTGTCTCTAAAGTTTAAGGACTTAAGTTCGTCTTAATGGCTGACAGTGGTGACTGAACACATACGAGATGGCACACATGGGTTGATTCCTTGTCAAAGCAACATCGAAACCTTAAAGTCAAGCCGCAGGTCGACTTCTGGTGCGTAGACACCCCCCCCCCTTTTCCAAACAGCTACACAGTATTGTTGTCATTTATTGACACGATGAATCAGCCATGGCGGAAATTTGAATTGAAAAGTAAAAATTATTTACATTCCTTATACGTGCTAAACGGGTAACCAGTTTAATTTAGGGAGCAACTATTTGGGACAGGAAGATTTTTCTATTTCAAACTATTGGCACGAGACAATCTGTTTTTTTTGCGTCAATGATTGCTGACAAAGTGTTTATTTATTTTACATACTAGTACTTTTTTATTCACTGTACGTTTGGTTTTTATGTAATTAGAAGAATATACAAATAATACATAGTTAAGAGGGGGCGTAAGATTAATTTTTTAATGTTTGCGCACGAAGAAAATTTCAAAATTATTAACTGGAAAATAAAGAAAATCTATGATGCTCTACAATGTATTTATTTTTCACTCTTTACTCATGAATCTATTTATTTTCGCGGAAATTGTTTGAAACCATCTATTTTCACAAATGATCGCTCTCTTAGCT
Source organism: Diodora aspera (assembly GCA_031471655.1). Lineage (NCBI taxonomy): Eukaryota > Metazoa > Mollusca > Gastropoda > Lepetellida > Fissurellidae > Diodora > Diodora aspera. The sequence continues at coordinate 5,597 of JAUELE010013446.1, forward strand.
GAGAAATGTTACACTGGGAATACCATATAAAAACCTACACCACGTATATTGTCTTAAGAACTACACTCGCTGAATACTTTCAGCTACACCAAAACGTACCTTCACATAGTATGTCTTGTAACTGGTCATATCAGCCATATACTTTCTCTACCACTTTTTGTGATTGTCAATGACCATGAATTTCACCAACCAGTGAGTCTGTTTCAAGAAAGTTTCAACAAATATGTTTTCAATACGCCTCTCTGATACATGCGTCACCCTGCTTCATAAACAGCCAGGCAATTATACGTTGAAAAGTAAGTATATTTTTAGTTGAAAGTGTAACCTTTGATTTTAAAAGGTTTGTGTGGTTGGACTGTAGTTACCTCCGTCTATTATCTCTGATACAACCCAGTGTAGCTTGTAACATGTCTTGGAAGTTTCACAAGAAAATACCATTTCGCCTAAGGGCAGCCTAGCCGAAGAACCCATAACGTCCAAGATGGCCTTAATTAGTAGACTTGAATGGATTGAACCAAGTGCGAGACAGATGGTTCTGTTCATTTTAGCCTTAATTATTGCTCATGGGCTTTCCTGGAAATATATTTATCAGTAAGTACGATCATTGGGTGCATGCTATACGAGTAACAGCCTTGAGATGTATACTTCGTGAAATAAATAAAGCAACATCAACAGGAAATTGAAACGCGATGTAGGTTATATAAATCGTCCGATGGCAATTAACTGAACGTTAAAAGTAGCAGTAATTTAAACATTAAACATATGGGGAAAAGCTACACACGAATAGTTTAGACAGTGATGAGGTACATTTTATTTGTTTTACGTGGGTAACACTTTCGTGAAAGTAGCTATTCCCAGGTATAACTTCCGTGTTTCTCATTGCTTTAAATCACTCGATGCAGTAACATCTGGGAGTTGCTGATGGTACTGGTGACATATCGGTGATGTCACCACCAGGCACTGCATCAAACATATACTTTATTACGATTTCTTCTGAAGAGCCCTCATGAGGAGAATATCGTATGATAGTTTTGGGTTACAATTCACAATATAAATTCACGTGCCCTGTGCATAGTGCGTCACGCACGCATGAAATTGTTCTGGCTAGAAACTCATACGCAAAATATACATGTATTAAAAAAACGGTCTTCATGAAAGTAATAAAATCATGAAAACTGAAGACAGCACACAACCGTCATCACAGGGCAAGTCTTGGATATTTATGAAAGGGATAATAGCTTGATTCGAACACAGCCACCGATTCGGAATTCCGGAGTGACTTCCGTGGAGTGACCGGATGTCACTCGGAAAGAATAAGGTCCCCAGTAACCCAATACTTTTCGTACAAGACGACTTGAATGAGATCTTTTGCTTTCACTTTTTCTTTCTATCGATCTCTTGTATATTTACCCTCGATGTGCACCTTGAACACTGCTTTGCGTTATGAATGAAATGTTACACTCGCAACGTCAAACATCATCTCACCTTTCCTATATCGTATAAATCGTTTAATTCACCTTTCTGACAAAATGCCTGTAAGAAAGAGCGGATGGTCTCTAAGCTTTGAACACTAAGCCTTTAACTCGGCAAACGCCTGTACACAACTACTGATTTATAACTCGGCATCATTTGCTGGAATCCACAGCTGTTGATGTTTCTCAACCCGCTGACATTCTATCCGTTTTTTCTGTGCATACCAGTTGCACAACAACAGTTTATCATCAGTAGTCTTTCTGCGAACAGTAGGGACTGATGTTTGCAATAAGAGAACCTGATGATATACATGTACTGTTGCTGCTGCACTACGATGGTATTTGCAACAGTTCACCTGTGCTCCATCTTTACTTTCCAATATACATGTAAATCAGAATATGCAGTGGACTCTGTCTAAACCGGCACCACGCGCGTGTGACCAGGGGAAAATGCCGGTTTAGACAGAGTGCCGGTTTCTTGACAGATTGACAATGATGACTGACCTGTCAGTGAGTAACATTTTGTCAAATGAACAAGATCATTGAATTTATTTCCTAGAGAGAACACATTTAAAACTCCAATTATTATGAAGTCATTTAAACTAGAATTTTGCTGGGACCAAACTTTAATGCTAGTTTTGACAAAATGCCGGACTACTCAGAGGCCGGTTTGTACAGAATCCACTGTATACGAATGTACACGCACAGTGAACATATTTACCAGGGTGAGACTCAATCTCAAAACTTCCAAATTTGACGAATATCTGACATATAGAGAATCTCTATGTGTCTTTGGATTTTTACTTCTTTATCGACGAGTGTTGATATATTTGATATCCAAAGACACGAGGTTGAGATTTTCTTTATCCCCCAAAATCATATTTAAACAAAAAATTGAAATTGTTTACAAACAAACATTTTGATAACTTTAACATTGGAGTTAGTGATTGACAGTTGTGACATCACAATTGAGAGAAAGCGATATCTCCATTGGTTGATATTCTACAAGCGATATCTCCTGTGGAAGCCAGTTTTGAGGGATAAATTGTAATACACAACAGCATGAAATGCAATGTAAAAAGATCAGTAAATTGTAATACACACCGGCATAAAACGCAATGTAAAATAATAATAATAATAATAATGTGACATTTATATAGTGCATTTCTCCATGAAGATGTCATAATGAAATAGATGTGTCTTGAGTTGAGTTTTGAATGATGTGAATTTTATATAGTCTCTGAGATGTTGTGGAAGGCCATTCCATGCTGTTGCCGCTGCATACGCAAATTATCTTGTTCCGTAATGTACTGTCTGACTTTTGGAACAACCAGTAGCTTCTTGTCTTCTGGAGAGAGAGTAGACAGTTATGAGATCACCCAAGTAGGAGGATGCTTGATTAGACAGACATTTGAAAACTGTGCACGATTTGTTGAAGTTTTCACATTGCATTTCATGTCGGTGTGTATTACAAACTGTGCACGATTTGTTGAAGTTTTCACATTGCATTTCATCTAGGTGTGTTTTACAATTTACTGAAGTTTTTGCATTACATTTTATGTCGTTGTGTATAACAGTTTTACTGACGTTTTAGCATTGCATTTCATGCCTTGTATAACAATGTACTGAGCTTTGTCGTTGCATTTTATGTCGTTGTGTATTACAATTTACTGTGCTTTGTCATTTCATTTTTCATTTCATGTAAGTTGCAAACCACAACGACATGAAATGTAATGTAAAAACTTCAGTAATTTGTAATACGCATCAACATAAAATGTAATGTGAAAACTTCAATTAATCATAATACACACCGACCTGAAATATAATGTAAAACCTTTAGTAAATTGTAATACACACCGACATGAAATGCAATGTAAAAACTTCAATCAATTATTAGACACGACTTGCACTGTAATGTAAAAACTTCAGTAATTTGTAATACGCATTAACATGAAATGTAATGTGAAAACTTCAATTAATCGTAATACACACCGACCTGAAATATAATGTAACACTTTCAGTAAATTGTAATAAACACCGACATGAAATGCAATGTAAAAACTTCAGTAAATTGCAATACACAATAACATGAAATGCAATGTAAAAAGATCAGTAAATTGTAATAAACACCGACATAAAACGCAATGTAAAATAATAATAATAATAATATGACATTTATATAGCACATTTCTCCATGAAGATGTCATGATCAGAGCGCACACAAACATTGAAAGTCGGTTAAAAAGTCACTGTGACGAAGGGAAAGTTGTTCAATTGAGTCATACTTATGACCTGACACATCCTTCAGTCACGAATTTCAACCTTGCCAAAAGACACTTCTTAGTGATTTATTCATCTCAACAAGTGAGGGGTCGCTATTCTGAGTTGCCTTGGCATATAAATCCTCAACTCAGCATGCCCAAGTGGTAACATCTTCACCAGCCATCTGTCTCGAACTGTTAAAACAAAGATTCACTCTCCTCACAACTACCATAGACACTCTCCTCACAACTACCATAGACACTTTTCAATTTGATCAGCATGAGGACCAAGAAGTGAAGCTAACTTTCCTGCTTTACCCTTCAAAGACCGACGAACTGCTTTAAAGATTACATGCCTTGGGTAGACATTCTCTGTTAGCAGGCAATCTAACTCATATCGCCAAATAGCATACGAAGCCTCACCTTTACCATATTCACCATAGAATGATGACAACCTAGGTGTTTGACTGAGGGTAACTACTGATGTATCAGGTCTTGAAGTACCAATAGCTGCACGAGAGGGAATATTGCTACTTTCCAATTGCTCCTCCTTAATGGAAGGACCTGTCAACTTTCCAACTGAAGTTAAGTATGACACCATCCAGTCTTGAAAGTGTTCCGGACTATCAACCTTAGGGACAACACCCATTTTCTTAAACATCTCACCAAGAGCTGTGACACTGGGATCACCCACAGCATCAGACTCTAATTCTGGCATCTCATCAGTTGTAGGCAATTCCATCTCTGGATCAGATTCCATCATGAAGTCAGAAATACTACAATCCGAAAATATACCTGCCTGAATACAAGACAACTTCAAGACAAAAGATACCAGCAACCAAACTATTCACCAACTGACTATCAACTATGTTGACTTAATTAGACCCTGGCGCCTTGACAAAACTACATGACATGCAAGGTGATGTTAATGCAAAGTGCATCGTGGTGTGCTGAAGAAGGACAAGGAGGGAGAATATAAAGGCAGCTACAAGTTTGACGCCAAAAAAACAAAACAAAAAAACGAAAAACCCCAAAAAATTAAAGTACCAGCTATTGATAATTATGGCTACTTAGTTTTATTAAAAAATTAAGTTTGATTTAATAGCTATTTGTTTTTAAATACTTATTTGGTTTATAGAAAATGAAGTCCTAAACTATGTTGTTATGACCTATTTAGTTAACTGTCTATTAGCAATACTTCAGCTATATCACCACGATGTCAGAGGGTCTCGTATCCAGGTTAAACGAAAGTGAACGCTGGATTCACCTATCACAACTGAGATTCCTACTCAAAAGCCCTCAGGAAAATGAAATGCAAAACCAGTGCACTGTCAAATACAACTCACTACTCAGGCAAACTAGCGAGCAGGCTCACTCCAAATTCATTCTCTCAAGTTGTTTTTCCAAGCCTCACAAACATTCAAATACACCAATGAAAATTCAAACAAGACATCAAACTTTCAACACCTACAAAATGATAAAATATTCGGTCAAAATGAGCAAAATATACCTGTTTAACAACCCCAAAATACAATCAATCAGTAAAAATATACAAACTTGGAAAATTAATTAACAATCAATCTGTAATGAAAACAGTTAAAATATCAAAATGTTCATTGCACTGAAAGGTAAATATTTCACTGTGGGGAAAAGTCTATTACATCTGGAACAAAAGTTCACGTGGGAAGGACACTTCAATATACTCAGTTCATCACGTGGGAAGGACACTTCAGTTCGATATGTTCAGTTCAATATATTCTTCAGTCAGAATGACAATGAGTAGATCTCAACGGGATTAAATTAACTTGAAGGTGAATCACGTTGTCAGAGCAGATGACATGTTGAGCGGAACGTAACTTGTTGACATGTGGTTCAGTTCATCTTTCAAGCCTCAGTCCCCATGTGGGCCACCAAATATTTGAGTCGAACGAAAGTGACCAAGCCGGGATTCGAACCCCCCGACCTTGCGGTTGTGAGGCAGACGCTCTACCAACTGAGCTACCCGGGCCCCGTAGTTAAAATAAAGAATACATTTAACAACTTACAACAAAGTATCACAGACGGCAATATTTCAGCCATAGTGTGACGACGTAATACAAGAAATAAATTAGTGACCAAAGTGTAAGTCTTGTGTATACCACAAGATTATTCAAACCTCCAAATATAATGGATATATTTACAATGAAAACCATAAGACATACCCATCTATGGGATGAAGCCTAAATCATCCACATGCATCTGCTTACTGGTTATTGACCAATTCCACACACGTGCTCCTGTAAATCCATACACTTGGTCAACACAACACCAAATCATTTAAACATCACAGCACAAAACAATTTACACACAAAACACGACCTTCGAGAGAATAACGTTGCATAGCTAAATAGTTATTTTACTTTACTTACTATAGCATTATTTATACCACTAGAATTATACTATTTCATGACTAAATATATTTACCAAAACTATTTACAAAGTAAATTTTATACATGCTAATACTGTGATAATTTACTAATTAATTTATTTGTTAATAGTTACTATATTTAATTATATTTTACACTAGTTATTACTGATAAAGGTTTTACTAATAACATTTGAAATTTTACAAAGTAACTGACCTGATAATTGTCCTTCCTTCTCCTTTGAGTGCAGTGAAACATGTGGCAATAACACATGGTAATTTTAGGTGTGTGTGCAAAGGCAAAACCTAACCAATCAGAGGCTCTAATCTCTGATCATATGATAAACAACAATCACTCTGATTCCAGAATGATTGAATCCAGGTCACAAAAATCACTCCGAATCCAGAATGATTGAATCCAGGTTACAGGAAGTAATCAAGGATTACCTAACTTGGCTCCTCAATACAAAATGACAAAATCCACCAAAACCCAACTTACCTGTCAGTATAACTGACAAGTAATATACCACAAATATAACTAAAATACTACCACCAAGATAACATTTTTTTGGAAACATTCTGATAAGCATTTTTATTTAATTTTATTGATTTTAGTTAAAAACCAAATCACCCAAAATGACTCTAAAACCTCATAGCACTGAAACTGGTAGGGAAACTTTGTCAGAGCAATACACAAAGGTTCCTTATTTAATGCCGTATAACATATAATACTTAGCTTGCATAGAGGGAGGGGTGGGCACTCTTTTAAGCCCCCACCCCATTGGATCTGAATATGGCCTTACTGTAGTATTTAACCTACGTCATCAGGACGCCCATTTCCTGGCTGAACGAGCAATAGATTCGAACCCATTGTCTTTCAGACTGACGGTTTGTTTGTAGCGTCACCTCGCAGGTTGTGGCAGGAGCAATTGTATGTTAATTGATAGCAGGTGTATGATGTCAGTTATCTGTATAGATGGCAGTAACGATTTCATATCTGACGTCACTGGGTGGAATCAAGTATTATCCCTTCCTATATAAACCCGGGGTGCAAGAGACTGCAGCAGAACCCTCTCCCAGGGAACAAGGATCACCAGACTTGTCACCAGACTTGCAAGTATTGGCTGAAGACAGAGGTAAGCTACTCCACCAGTTTATCTCTACTCTTACTCTGAAAGGGAAATTGAAACAGATGACAGTTGGCAACACAGGTGCCTGTCCACATGCTCAGTTAAAAAAATACTCGTGTGATTCAAACCCTTGTTTACCGAGAATCGATTCCCTGACGTGGGTGTAGTAAGTCCGTTGTATAATGTACCTAGATTGAGGACTCGAAGCGCCCGTAAATTCTAGGGTGGTCTGGGGGCATGCTTTAAACGTCTCTAGACGTGATTTCCTGTCATTCTGACCGTAATTTCTTTCCAACTAAACTCTGATAAAAGATGTATATATTTATATATTTTATATTTGTTCGTAATATTTGCATGCTTTCTTTTTAAGATGAATTATATACAGTAGATAAATGGTTTTAACACTTTCTATTAATTTTTATATTTTTTTATTTTTATTTTTTTGACTTTTGGAAGTGTACGCACGTGTGTACAGTGCGTTAAGGTAGCTACGCCATTGCCCGAAGTATACTCAGTCCAACTATTGAAGGGTCACTCTTTATAATAGGCGTAATATGGTAATTTTTATAAGCTATGGTTTTCGCAGCAGTTCGCAGAAATGGGAAACACACCTAAACGCACAATGAGTATAACAAAATAACCAACGAACGTAGCATTCTTTTTATGCAACCGTGCATTTCCTCTGTTCATTTTACAAAACATACATTTATTTGTAAAACTGTGTTAGTTAAATGCGCATCATTATGGCTTTCTAAAGTTACAAGTAGGTCATTACACTGATCCTTCAATAGTTGGGCTAAGTATATACAATATTATACGAAATTACCTTCACTTAACCAGCGACACGAACTTGGCTACATTTATCTCATGGTGACAGACTCTTCTTGTGAACGTGAACATCCCACCTCCAAATGTTTATTACTACGGCTTTATTTTCCAACCGATTGGCCTCAAAATAATTGTAATTTAATCAGAAAGAGAGAGGTTAATGTTTAACGTGCACACTCTAGATATACTGATTTTGCGCACGGATTAATCAGGAGTAATTTATTTATCTTTTAAGTGCTAACCGTCCATAGTTCAATAGAAAGTCGAAGTGAAAAAGAAAAGTAGTTGAAGCAAGACAAACCTGTTGCTGTATCGCACCAGTGTCAGACCCCGTGTAGATAGCCTTTCAATGTATTCCATCGAACTTCTCGACATATCGTCGTTTTAGATGTAATTTCCTTTGTATCCATGTTTCATTTTCATTGGAATGACATCCCAGTTACGGGAAATTGCCCATTCATCTTTCTTATCGATGAAAACATTTGTCTGTACCGCCATGACACGGGAGCCGATGGCTCAAACCTATCTCTTCACTGATTGGTCAATAATCGCGTCGAGAACCAATCAGCGAAGGCTAGGTTTGCTACATAGTGTTACACCCCCAACCGGCTGCTAACCTCTTTTCTCCGATGTTTAAATATTTAAATAACTCAGTCACCTGTGTGCAATACTATGTGAATACCTAATTGACTTATGCACAGTCTCTAAACTGTACCATTCCAATGTTTTTCAGCATCACTTTACATTTTTACTAAGTATTTCCGTAATTTACATACAACTGTAGTTCTAATACAAAATACTTCTGTCTTTCCAGGGTTGAAATCATGTCTCGAGCGCCCTCTGTTTGGCTGCATTACAATGATGGCTTCGCAGGGGACATAATCCACCAAAGTGTGATGGTTCCACACAATGGCGACACGGTGGACACATACTACTGCTGCCTTCAGTGGAACGCTGGACAAGATGGCGGCGCGTACTGCGGCATTCAAGACAGTCCGAACGGTAAACTCATCATATACTCAATTTGGAACCCACGACATTCCACACACGATGTCAAACCAGTTCTGGCCGGGAAGTCTACCCAGGTTAGCAGATTCGGAGGAGAGGGAGTAGGGATGAAAACGCTGAATTATACAGCCGGTTGGTCGACAGACAAATGGTATTCAATGGCCAGCCGAGTCTGGGATCATAATGGTCACACGTACTTTGGCTTTTGGTTCAAAGACGAATCAGCCAACCAGTGGCATCACATCATCACTGCCGACTACCCAAAGCCTGGTATTAAGTTCCAAGGTACCACGAGCAGCTTCATTGAGGACTGGCTGGGAACTGGGAACCAAAACCGCAACGTTCGATACCGCCACGGTTTTAAACGGAGGGCAGATGGAACATGGTTCCCCTTCACCAGTGGGGGTTTCAGCGTTAACCAAGAAGCAGGCACCAAACAGCACAACCAGAACTATGACGCAGGAACTACAGGAGACTCGTTTTATTTGTCTTCTGGTGGCACGGTGCACCCAACACCAGGGATCGGGACATCGCACACCTTCAAGGTCACCACCTCGAACAGTCTGCCCCACGCACCAGTAGACTTCTACATCGCATCGGCCCACCCCCACCAGGTGAATTGGACTGTTCCAAGTTCGTCCACCCCGCAGTACAAGTACACTGTGATGCTTAAGGGACAGGCCATTGCCTCGGAGATACGAACGGAAGTCAGAAGTCACGTGTTGCAGGCAGCGCACGTGGGGGATAAAGTGGAGGTCATCATAGAAGACATCTTTGGAAATGTGAACACCAAGAGTACTACTATCCATTAGTAAAAACATCAGAATATTGCGAAGTAACAACACAATGGTTACACTAGGAGAAACGAAAGCAGAGTATAGAATATAGATTTGAACATAGAAGACAGATTTTGAAACAGAAGATACATAAGAAAATAGAAAATAGATATAAAAATAGAAGATAGATATGAAAATAAAAGATGGATTTGAAAATAGAAAACAGATGTGAAAATAAAAGATAGATTTGAAGGTAGATTTTAAAACAGATTAAAACATAGGAGGCAGATTTGAAAATAGAAAATATATTTAAAGATAGTGCTGAACATAGAAGATAGATTTGAAGAAAGATGAACAATGTGGAACTGGAAGATTGATTTGAAGACAGAAAATGTAAAATGGGTCTGAAAATAAATAATAGATTTGAAAATTAAAGATAGTTTTGAAAATAGAAGATAAATTTAAACATTGATTTAAACATAGGTTTAAGCATAGAAGACGGGTTTGAAAATAGAAGATAAATTTGAAAATAGAAAATAGGCTTGAAAATGCCAGATAGATTTGATTGTAGATTTAAACATGGAATATAGGCAAAATAAATTTGAAGATAGGGCTGAACATTGAAGATAGATTTGAAAAAGGTAAAAAAGGTGAAACTAGAAGGTTGATTAGAAGACAAAAATAGATTTGAAAACAGAAAATAGGTTTGAATTAAATGTTAGATTTGTACATAGAAGATAGCCTTAAACGTATAAGATAGAAATGAAAATAGAAGACCGATAAGAAAATCGAGGATAGTTTTGAAGATAGATTCAAACATAGAAGATAGATGTCAAAACAAAAACTATATTTGAAAGATAGGACTGAAAATATAAGATAGATTTAAACAAAGACGAAAAATGTGAAATTTGAAGATAGATTTGAAGGTAGGAAATAGATTCAGTAAAAGAAAATAGGTTTGAAACTAAAAGATAGATTTAAACATGGACTTAAACATAGTTTTAAACGTAGAAGACCGGTTTGAAAATAGAACATAGATATCAAAATAGAAGATATATTTGTAAATAGATGATTGATTTGAAAATAGAAGAAATTGATTTAAAGACAGAAAATAGATTTGAAAATAAAAGAAACATTTAAAAAAAATAATGGATTTGAAAATAGAAGACTGATTTGAAAATAGAGGATAGAAGTGAAACAATACGAAAGATGTGAAAATAGAAAATAGATGCGAAGATTAAACATAGATTAGTAAATAGAAGATAGGTTTGAAAATAAATGATAAATTTGAAAATAGAGAATAGCCTTAA
>JAUELE010013557.1:0-16778 GCA_031471655.1 Diodora aspera
CCCCCCCCCCCCCCGCCGGTGGACGTAACTTGCAAGGTGGCGTCTAACAGAGAGAAAGACAGTTAAAACATTTACATGCTGGAACTCTATGCTTTCTAGTGACGTCACATCATCCAGGTCTCACGAGGTACGCATAAATACCACGCAATGATGGTTACATGAACAGTTCGTCAACGAATATGACCACGTGACCGTCTTGACATAAGAGTGACAAGACGATTCTCATTCTACCCTAACTGTTTCAAAATCTCTGTGACTAACAAGTGTCTACACAAAACAGCGAAATATCTGAGTCTGATCGCCAGAATCAATCAATGAGCAGATTAGAATCTCAAGACATTAAAAGTATTTCAAATCTTGGAATGTTGATGCGCATGAAAGGTGAATGCTCAAACATACCTATAATGTGTTCATACTATAATGCCCTGTTCCTACTGATATCCCTTTAATTAGCCTGCTAGCCACAGTCGCAGCATGGATGCCGATACACATATATAGTGAATAAAATTGAATAAACAGAGAGTGATTTGGACTTTAGGGACAAAAGTCTTAGACATACCCACTGAGAGAGAACCACGAAGAACAAAGTAAAGGTCATCGTATACAATAACACATTTTTACTCAGAGACATGTCAAAAATGATTCGAGATCTGTTCCTTAACCTCTGCCTCAACCAGCAATATACGTACGTCACACTGGTGTATGTCTTTAGCAGCCAACTCAAAACAACATGAAATGAACATACTCCCTATGACTAGTAAATACATGGACGTTAAGTCATGACACAAGGCTATAGTTCCATTAGAAGGTATGGAATTAATCCCCTCCTGAAAGCCACAGGAATTCCATTAAGCTCCATCACTTTCAGTGCCAAAGTACTGTCTTACAGGTTTTTTTTATGTAAACTGACAAAACTCTAAGGTACTTCGGCGTATGGTATAACACAGATTTGTTGAAATACGAATACGTTCTATCATGATTGTTACATTTTGCTACTCAATACGGTAAACAAGTGTTCATATAATCGTACTTAATCTTTCAAATTAAGACGCTTCTGATTGACACTGAAATTGACGAAATTATATGAAAGCATGATGGTTTGTATTTTTCTTTCAATATATGAATGAAGACTTCTTCCCTGCACCATCTAAGAATTCTATAAATTAACGAAAAGCGTCCGATATATACTAATGGTAATAATAGTTGTCATCCCTTAGGATCACGTATTTTGGGACATAAAAGATAGGAAATATTTCTATCCTTCAAAAATGTTTTAATATATCTGGGGGTGACAACCATTTTGCCATGAGTATATCATAAGTGCAATGTATATTCAAATGTCTGTGTCGTTTATGATAATTGTGAGACTTTGCAGCGCACGTTTAAGGAAATTTCATAGCAGAACATATTCTAAATTATTGCAAAAATGAGGTGCCAAGGGCAATAATAAATATGCAAATTAATCCAGGAAATACTCGTAGTGCCTCGACATACTCACTATCGTCAGAATAATGCCAGACTTGACATATCAATCAACTGTAACAGCAACGAAAGTAATAACGTTTTAAAGAATGGTGACATTTTAGAAAGACTGCAGAAAATGACAAACATTTAAAGTAACCATTTGACCTATTAAAGTTTTACAGAATTGTGACATTTTAGAAATACTACAGAAAAATCGCAAACACTCAAAACGTCGTATACAGAGTTCATGTTAAAATAACTATTTGATCTATTTGAAAAGAATTTATCAGTAAATTCAAATTGTATATACTATCAGCTGACTATACGTGTTAATCCACATTAATATATATTATTATATATTTGTAGACCATTTCTCTGAGCAAAATGAGATAACATTCAAATCCTGAACTCTTAAAAACTGCACATTGTCATTTAATTTTAGAGTAAACACAAATTGCGAAGAAGTGAAATACTTGAAGTCACTTAAATAAATTAGATCAAAACTATAAACGTATTTAATCATGAAGCATAGAATAGAACTGCTTGATCTAAGAGATGACATGCAGTTTTAACTTGTTTCAGTGAAGTATTAATCAAAAACAAATAAGTTAACTTTAAATATAAACAGAAAATAGGGTTCCATGAACATCTATATTGTATGACGATTTGCATTCATGTAACAAGCAACATGGAAAGAGGTATTTTGATATGAGCTGTACAACCATCAAATCGAGTCTTACGAGAGTTACATAGACTAACACAGGTGTTCATGGATCTGGAGATAAGTCTGGTGACTTACACAGCAAACCACATTTCCTGAGAACTTTTCCACCATAAATCATTTGAGCTCAGACTGACATCAACTCCCTCGGAAGCCCTATAAGATTTTGGTAAAATAAATAACTCTACCATTCACTCTCCCAAGTGTTCAATGACGAAGATAACGTCTCCCTCGAGTCATTATCTTAACATTATCCCGACATTATACTCGGGTTAAGGTGGCCGAAATGAACTTATCACGGCCGTCGTTAACAGTTCTGCTAGGGGTACTCAATGCTAAGTCCACACACTGTCTAATACTGAAATATACAACGACAGAGGAAATTTACATGTTTCGTTTGAAATTTACATCCTCATATTGATTTGAAACAAATACACAATTCAAATGCACTGTTTTCATACGAGACGATATGTACCAATTCTGTATTACTTACAGCACTCTATAGACATCCCCTTGTATATACATGTAGTTCAAATGCAGTATATTTTACTTAATATATAAGCGGAAACGAAAATAGTATAGTTATTATTGTGGTTACTAGAGACGTACAAATTGATTTAAAGTTATGCAGCCTCATGCTCACAATTTGTGTGAATATTATTGTGAATGTTGATGTTGTTGAGGATCAACACAAACGGAATTTAAATGTTTGTAATGGCACCATTTTTAAAAATCATATTTAATTATTGGATTTGGTGGACTCAAAAGCAACAAATGTCAAATCTTCTAGTACTTAGCGAATTGTCGTTATCATTTCCAAATATACCTGCTGTATGAGATAAGTTTATCGCAAAGCTATAAATGTACCCTGTTAATGTATAAACACGGGAGTACTGTTCGTGATACAATCCACTTATATATGTCATGCAAGAAAATAAAACAGTATTACAATGCTCGGTTAGTAACGATAATAAGTTAACTTTATTTTCAAGTTTGTTTCATTTTAAAATACTATCATTTTAGTGATATTTACGAAGCAGATTCATACATATTACGTAATGTTTAGATGCAAATATCTGTAGTGTTCAAGACGAAATATGTCGTTATTTAAAACCGCTCATTATTCAAACTCGTCGTATTAAATTCCCCACCTAGAATTGTTGACGACACGTACAATGAAGTGAAACGTGTATTAAAGTTAATATACAAAGATCTTACTGTCAGTCACATTCAATCCCGCAATGACTACAGACGACGAACGTTAAATTTCTGAAAACGGCCAAAACAATGTAATATGCAAACTAATTTTCCCCGCTTAAAGTAAGATATTAACACACTTTATTATTATTATTAGTAGTAGTAGTAGTAGTAGTAGAAGTAGTAGTAGTATTAATAGTAGCAGTAGTAGTAGTAATATTAATAGTAGTTGTAACAATATTTGATAGTAGTAGTAGTAGTAGTAGAAGTAGCAGCAGCAGCAGTGGTATTAGCAACACTATTATCATCAACATGATCATCATGATTGATAATGATAATAATAATGATGATATTAATAATAATAATAATAATATTGTTGTCATTATTATTATTATTATTATTATTATTATTATTATTAAACTCGTAAAACCTATTCTTTAAAATGTCTGAACTGTCACCGTTAATCAATTGAGTCTGAAGTCTCTCGACACATCAATTTATTAAACAAGTAGAATTTAATTGTTTTATCTTTGCCTCCATCATCTAGTGTCATATTTTCTCAGTACAAATATGTTCTGTGTGTTGAGGAATTCACGCACGATAACGCTGTATTAAAATTAATGGAAATAGTATAGACTAAAATTTCAAATTCCACGAATAAATAATTGTCTTCAATTCCTTAAGAGTATATTCTGTTTCACTTGTACACATTTGTCAATGTATTTCCGAGATGCTCGTCAGATATGTTTGCCTCGTTTAGAAAATAACATAAACAAAACCATGCAATGTTCAATCTCTGTAGACAATATCTTAAAACATTTCCATTTTGTAATAGTAAATAAATTATTAATTTATTTTTTTTATGAAAAATTGTTTATGCATTTTATTGAGACATGAACATTCACACAAAGTTGTCTTTAGTTCGAACAGTTGTGAACAGTTACTGCTTTGATATAATTTGTCTTGAAATGGATGTCATTTATCTCACTGATTGGCCGATATATTTTGTAGTACAGACAAAATGTACTTCCCACTATAAGATATAATAAATGAGTATACTCAATTTTAGACCATATATTATATCTCTGATTGAAAACGTAGATAATCATAACAGAAATATTTTTCATCATATTTCATGATAAGTTTATAAGTAATTATCATCAATTCCTATTAATTTATTGTCTGGAGATGCAATTGCCATAATATGTAAGCACATGTCATGTGGGCGAATATGTATCCATACATGGAAGTAATAATTTTATAATAATACAAACACAGAGTTTAATAAAATTATTTTTGAATTTAATATACATGTAACATGATTTTTTAAGAAGTCAACACAGAGAATAGAAAATGATGTGTCGTGAAATGTACAAGCTGAAAAAGACACGTGAGTGAAATCGACACGACTATATACAAAGAAAGCGCGTAACTGGTGAAATAAGGAATGACACGTCTTTGCTGGGTCGCTGACAGGTCTGTATAAAACCTGTTAATGACGAAATGATAGTAGTTTCGGATTAACACCTTCTAAAGCTATGCCGTACAATAATAGAGCCCTCTTTCGGCCGACAACCCGTAAACTCACATTTTATCTTCAATGAGACTTTGCAATACGATGCCTCGTAAAACAGTACGCCGAGTGAAGTGAGGGGTTTTATGGGAATTCTCGTTGGTTGACCATTGAACGGGGATGCACGCTGTCTGTTCACGCATTGTCTTGATCGGTAATAAAATTCAGTATCGTTCAGAAATAAAATCGTTCCAAAGCGATGAACATGTGAGAGTAACGTCTGAATACTTCCCAATTCTTTTATTGTGCATTTATGACATGTTCCTGATTATTTCAAATTAATTACGAATTTACAGTAAAGAAGTTTTTCTGGTTTTCGCTCCGAGCAGGGTGAGGTTAGAAATAACATGTATGGACTCACTTTGGCTCGAATTCCAACCTGTCCTCTGTTATATAGCCAGGGAAAGCGGTGTATTCAATTCTGCGTTCTGTCATTCATTTGGATGACAACAAAAAGGTAACGTTCTCACTGGCACAGGTGCGCTTCGCGTGAAGCGCCTCGGAGCACGTGACCCGTTCCGGCGTTTTGATTGGCTGGCAGGCCAGCCGCTACTGGGGCTGTTGGTGTTGAGGATATGAGAGAACATCGACGCACAAATCATTCGAACAGATAAACAGAGACGGTATGAGTTCGTACTACAGTAATATTTTACCTGGCCCTTCCGGCGGGACTGCTGTTCACGTGGACCAACCTTTATATCACAACGATAACAAGTTGGAAAATATGTATCTACCGAACTCTCCTCAAATGAGTTATGACAGCTCGCCGCTGTACAATTCTGGATCATATATGCGCTACAGTGCTTACGACCGAGTTGAACCGAGGGTTCCTGATGTAAATAAACAGCAACAACATCCACAACATTTGCCAAGTTGTTCACCGCCGACGACACCACAGTATCCAGTGTATCACAATTCGTCGGAAAATATATATGGAACGTCTTTTGAAAACCGCATGAATGACTGTAAAAATAGTGACACTTGTCCGCCAAGTCAGATGCCGCCGTTTTACTATCATCCGCAGCAGCAGTTAGCTGGTATGCAAGAAGTTACGAACACTCCTAATGGGTATGGCCCTATAAACGGAATGTCCCCCCAGAATATGCCTGTATATCCATGGATGCGACCTGCAAACGGAGGTATGTATTTGTTGAATATGAAACATAACGCTTGTGTTGTCGCCGTGTTACATGTGCCCGTAGTAACGTTGTCAGGCGCCGTATTTCGCCACATTTTCAATGAACTGCCTCTACTAAATTCTCTCCCACGTGTTTGACTCAATGTTATGCATGTCTGTTCAGTTTGAATTCATTTATAAAAAAAAACCCTCATACCTCACTTCTACGACAGCGATCAACCCTGAGGTTAATATTAAACGGATTCATCCGTTTCATTTACGTTTCTATATCAAACATGTTTTTATTAAAAAATAGCTTTGCAAACTGAATATTTTCTCTGAAATGTTAAAATCAATGAAAGCTGTCTGGCTTAACGCGGTGAGCAGAGGCAAATTCTATTCAGAATCGTCGTGAAATGTAACGGTGTCAATTTCACTCGCTTTGATATTGATTTGTGTCGATATCTCCATTCAAAGTAGGGAGAGACTCGTAAATTACTCCGTTATAAAGATGGGACAACAAGAGACTGAATAAAGCCGGACATCAATCAGAAATCTGCATACCTCCCTCATTTTCTACTGTAGATCTATTCTTAATGAATAGGAAAATAATCATGAGGTCTGTGCGACAATAAATTCTCAATTATAACAACGAATAATATGACAAAAACCACATATCTATTATACCTTAAACATGAAATATATTACATTATTACATACATATATATAAGATTGTAAATTATTTCCTAATCTATTTACATCAAAATTTCTGTGAAAAAAACTATACTTCATAACAAGCGGTCCATATGGTAAAACTTGTATACCACCATGTTAAATACATACATTTTATCCTCTATAATATTAAATTATATATATTAGATATATTCTTGATAAAATCATATTTTGCAATATGAAAACTACACTCCCCTGTAAATTAATGTTTGTTATTGGTATATAATTAGCATGTTGCAATTTAATGGATGTCTGACTGGCAATAAATTTGCTTAATGTTCATTAGAATGTCCACAGACATTTCCCTGCCATTGAGGTCGATACTGGACGTGACTGAGCAACACTGGAATTCAATACTGTTTAAAAATTGATTCCATTTTCTTGATTTAAAACTGAGAGGTAGACTTTGGTGACTATAAAAATACATAAAAATTCTCAATTCGTATATCACAATATGGAAATGAATCACCTGGCGTTTTGGAATGCGTTTTATTCGCGTAATGGAGGATTCACATTCGCTGCATGTTTTTTTTCTATTTTACAAAATGTATATTTCTTTGACCTGGGCCATCTTTTTCTTTATGATGACAAGACAAACGGTGTCGTCTCGATTTACAAATTATCTTCGGGTCAGTGAATGAATTTTACGAGGGTTACTAAATACAGTCTCGTTAACGCTGTACACGGGGCGTTTTATCATGGTATACAACTAGTGTATCTGGCAAACCGAACATAAACATATCAGCCACGTAGCCTTAAGTTACGTCCTCTTCTCTTTTTCGTAGAAATTTCCGACAGCGTGTCACGCAGGTACGCTATAAAAAGCGAAATATTATGAATTAATTAAGCTTTGAGAAAACATGAGTTCACTATTTTCAGGTTTGTCTAAATTTAATTGTACCACGTTCCCTCAACCACGACAACGTTCACGTCTGTAGCCATAACCTATTTATATCATATCAGCTCTATTATCCGCCATTTGATCAGCAATATATTATATTTATGATGCATAAACACATAAGACGTAAGCTAATATTATACAGCCGGTATGATTAAGCAGCGATTACATCAACATTATATTGTTAATGTGGCAGGTGAATTTGATCAATAAAATAACGTTTTGTTGTAACATTTTGAGACGGCTATTTAAGTAGATATGATGAAATTGAGGTCCTGCTACACACATTTTAAATAAGAACATCTAACGAATATAAAACATATATTCAGGAACATACTTAAGGTAGCTGGCTGTCTCTTGAGGTCATGATTAATGAGATATTTACAAAGAAACGAAATGGGCATTGCCATTATTAAGGTCGAACACTGTCTGATCCATATCTTCAACACTTGAAAGTGTGTGCAAGAGGAAATCTACAACAATGGCGTGTCGAGCAAACAAGACCTCACAAACAGCTGAAATAAATCATTCGGTCCTTTATACAGTTTAGATTTCGATCGGTCAGCGCTGCCATTCATGCTTGCCACGAGAGGTGTATAAGCTACTGTTGAAAAACACACGTGCAATATGAAATATACAACAGTAGGGTATGTATAAACATATGTCAATTTCACATTTATCACATTCGATAGCGAAGTACGCGTGTTAAACAAGATAAAAACATTCCAAACGATGAATAATAAATTTTAAGCGACTCTAAGTGTTTAAGTTTCATTAAATAGAGTATTAATGATGTTTGGGTAGAGGTTTATATCCGATTAAACAACAAATAACGGTTTGGGAAGTTTTACGAGCTGTTTTTCCGTACGGGTTGAAAATTTATAGACTGGTATATGGCGGTCTTCGCACTGGACCGTTCTCGGGCGAAGAGTCTTCACACATAACAAAACCATAAAACACACCAATAAAAGTATTTTGTTTGTAGCTACTTAGAGTAACTCGTGCATTACTGAATGCACGGAGGCCTCGACTTTAAAGAAAAGATACATGGATCAAACGCTAGCTGTTGTAAGCTTTGGCGTGTTTAGTAGTGGTTTAACCGTGACCTTCAAGCCCATCTTGAAGAAATGAAACAGAGAACTATAAATACAATGTGGATACTTACCAGAATAATTAACAAAGTATTTAAGTACATAAAATATGAAATAAATTTTATTTCAAAATGAAACGTTCAGTCGTGATACAGTTCTGTTGGACTGCCCTCTTCGCATATAAAAACTGATATTTGTTAAATAGTTAAATCTGTAAATGTATTTCAAATAAATACAATTCATAAAATCCAAAAAACTACTCGCTCTTGCAGCCGAGACTTGAACGTTGTTATGCTAACTGTGTGGGAAAGAAAGCGAAAGAAATAGCCATCTTTTGTTGCGTTACGCTATTCAATGTAATACGGTGAATAGAGTTACCCCAAATCTCTTTGGTTGGGCCCTAAATAGGGCGGAATCCCTCTGAATTCTCTTCAATATTCGATCGATGGGCTAAGAGAAGGGAATAGCGAGGTTGTGATTTATTACCGCCTGTTAGAAGATAAAATATTACAGCGATGTTGGCGAGTCGACCGCCGGCATTGATCCAAATATGACTAATGAACCAATAAAATGTAATTATATTATAAATTAGATTGGAATTTTATTTGTTCGTTCCTGGTCAGATATGTCTTAATTTTTACACCCTGTTTTACATTCGTTAATAAATAACCTGAACGAATTCTTTTCTTTCATTGCAATTGTATTCTTTTATGTTCATGTATTCTAATATATAGGAGCAAGGCCATACAATGGATATTAAACATAAGTCGGACAAAAGAATATTCATGAACTGTGCTGACTTATACACGGCCACAGTTGTACATAAAGTTGGAAAATATATGTCAAAGTTTTAAGAGTGGCTGAAATGACACGTTCCTCGGAATATGATCAATATGAAAAAAATACCCATTCTCAATAAACTAGTCAAGGATATATTATAACCTTTTAACTCGATTTGATGCACGGAAACACAAATTAAAAATCTATGAGCTATTATACGTATGGATACATTTTGCGAACAATACTGACCTTGAATGTCTATTATATTTATATGCAATTGACATTTACATAGTAAACAATCAAGGATATATAATAACGTTTGGATTAGATTTGATGCACGGAAAACAAATTAAAATCTGTGAGTTATTATGCGTATGGATACATTTTTCTAACAATACTGACTTGAAATATGTATTATATAAGTTGCAATCGACATTGATTTAATAAACAAGAAAATATGAATAGAGTTAATATTACAATACAAATAGATGTGAATTCGGATAAGTGTAGACTTGAAATTAACATTTCTGTAATTGTAAATATCATTATTGTGTATATTTCGTTTTCGTCTCTACTTTATCAAGATGTACACTTAAAATATTTTAATGTTTTGACAAGGGGAGCTGGAAGCTAATCTTGGGGAGGATAATGTAACACTTCCCCCGAAACATATGGTATGGGGAAGGGATCCCCCTTTTCTCCACGGGAGGTTTGTTTATTTCCTTTCCCTTGAAATTGACCATTCCACAATCAATGTCGGTTTCATTCCATCATCCCTGCACATGGAACACTTCTGACAGACAGTCAAATGACTTTATAACCCCTCTCCTTTCGTTTGAAATCAACAACTTCTAAACGGACTCCTTATTGAGAGTTTTCAGGCTTGCCGCAAGACTTCTTTTATTGCACCGAGGCGGTGACATGTTGAAATAGAGATCCATTCCTAATGGGTCGGAAAATGTATTTCGCTTAAAAGTGAGAATTTCCTTTTAAGTCACAGTAACGATCGTGAATAAAGATTAAAGGTTAAGATGAAACATTGTTCTTAAAACACTTTCGAAATACCATTGATTATCTTCTAAAATTCATTTCCACTATTTGACATAATTTATAGATGAATTTAGGTTAACTTATAACTGTAAAAGGCAAACATAAAACCAAATTTCAAATTCATTGAAACACAAACTGTTTTCACTAAAGTTTCAACAATCATTATGTTTATTCTAAATTAATAAACAATGTTTGTTCAACGATTGCGGCAAAAATAAAAACACAATTTCAGTTTAAAGTGATAAGATATTTCGATACATATCTGCTTTTAAAGTTGCATGAGTTGTGTCTAATGCACGCAAACGTAGACTAAATAAAAACATGTTTTATCAATTCATATTCGCAACACGAGATCAGTCTTTAAAGAACCTTGCTTGTCTTTAAGGTATCGAATAACATAATATCCGTAGGCGCAGAACAGAAAATTAATTTTACAAGGCAGGAAAATACATAGAGCTCACAGTGGCAACCGAAGCGTTTAAAAGGTACTAGGCGTGTGTTATCAAAACCATATTCAACGCTCATAAATTAATTAACTTAATGTTCCATGTGTTCTGGCATGACATATTCCATTGACGAATTTTCTTTCCTGGGCGTTTTTTATTTCGAGATTTATACCGCAACTCGTGTCGATGTTTGGAGATTCGTCATGCAGTTCCATGTAAGTAAACGTTTACTTACGGTTTGCATAAATTTTAAAATTCACATACAAAAACACGTATTGTAACTATGACAATATGACTGTTGACAGGAGAGAACAAATATGTTCAACCATGTCTAATATTTATATGGAAAAAGATTGCGTTTATATATTGCCAAGACGTCATAGCATTCCGTATGTCACCCAGCTTCATGAACTATTTACATATGAAATATATTTGCCCTTGAATTATTGCCTTAAAATAAAGAAGATGTAAAAAAAAAATTAATTTATCGAAATTAGATTAAGTATTATGATGAACCTCTTCATCTATTCAAAAGACATTTTGCTCATTTAAAATGTACAGTGTAAATCACTATTCTATAACAAAAATCAACAATAACATGTTTACTAGTAAACTGAATTGATATATCTTTGCAAATATATTTTTTAATTATACAGCTGCAGGTGAAACCATCATTCACATATCACAACAAATCTTGGCTCTGTTCCAGAATTGGTAATATTTCATAATGTTCGTCTCGACAAGTTCTTAATATGGCAAAATAAAATGTTTTAAACAACGGTTGCATGGCAGTACATGGATTAAGTTGAGAAAGCATTTATGGTCACATTTTAAAGCGTAAATTATTTAAGGAAAAATAGAGAAATAAAATAAATGGTAACATATACAGAAATATACATGTAGTTAACATAAAGGAAATAATTCATTTCTGTCAGACATATGCAGCACATTTCTCCCTAGATTGGTGTTAATATTGTAATGTCAAAATAGTTGTATTTGTCACTGCTTCTAGTCGATATCTTGTTCAACAAATAAACTGGTATTGTTTAGTGCTGTAGATTCGCTGTAGATACATAATTCATCACCGTTCACCTGCCTCATCCTTTATGCAGTATCTGTTATCGGATTTGGGTTCTAAGTTAACACGTTCAATCATATATTTTCAAACTTGTTAGAAACGCTGTACAAAGAGAGAAACTGTTTTGTCTGGCGGTGTCCTGTTGAAAATGTTTATTAGCTGATAATATTGGTGCTGGTGAAAAAAACAAGGGCAATCTTTGCTTCAAATTTTCCCCTTCTAAGACGTTTGGAATGTTTATGGAATTATGCCTCGTAATTTCTGTTTTTAACCCGCGTTTCGCTTTTTCCCACTTTACATAACATGACGATTGCATTTCAAGAACACATCATAATAATTATGATCCAAAGATATTTTAATAAGTTTAAAAAAGCTAAAAAAATATATTGAATATGACATTATAAATATTATCCTCATGTATACATATTGACGATGGAAGTCAGAGTCGATTTTATCCCTCTGACGTTAAAGTACAGATTCCTACCGACAATGAAAAACTGTTTTATGTTCCTCTCAGAATGTCCCTGCATAAAATATTCTTATATCTACAAAACGTATGAGTACATTTCTGAACTTAATGACGCAATCTCGAAGATAATAAACATTGTGAAAACAATTCATGCCCGTCAAAACTCCCTGTAATATATTTCGTAAATTTCACGGCGCCAAAACATAACAAAACATAAACAACCGAAGTTTGTCTAACTCGTCGAAACTCTAATTTACTCATGATTAATTCAATGTTTACATAGGAGAATAAAGGTATGTTTACATTTACTGAAAAACATGCCAACATTGAATAAACCTTAAAACTGTCATTAGAGCATGCCCAGAAGCGATTTCTATAAATCACGGTCCCGAAATCAGTATAAAATTAAATGACAGGGTCATAAAAGATAGGGGCATTTCCCAATCAGGAACAAACGGTCGTTTTATCTGGCCTACAGTCTCGAGATGGACAATGTATGTTGTAAAACAATTATTTCAACAACACCTCGGTTTATTGCATGGTCAAGACTGACAAACAATGGCAGTGGAGAGGAAGATGTAATTATCTCCCTTTGGCGATGTCTTTGATTAAACGTGGCGTTGACAGTATCGAGAGACGAATCCAAAATTGTCCTTCTTCCTGCCGCTGTGACCGTAATTAGCCGACTGGGTGGGGCTGTAAAAAGCGAGGAGTGGCGCCAGTCATTAACCATTAACCAAGTTTGCACTCTACGAACACAAGTAAATTCATATGTCAGACTGTTTGTATCTTCACTAGCCGTTGAACGTCCATGTTCCTGGTAGAGAGTCGTAGCAAGTCTTAAAAACTGATGGATGGGGGGGAGAGGGGGGGGGGGTGTGCAAATTCACTCCTTAGCACCTGATCACATAAAATAATAATTATTACGTTTTTGAATTGCATGCTCATTCGTAGTCGAAATACATATTGGAAGATATATCGAAATGTTTAATTAATGATATTCTTGTTATACTTTTCGTTGGAAATGTGTGTGGGATGCTGCGGACCCTAGGCCAAGTTGGAGAATACACCTCATTTTGTGACACTATCCAAAGTCATTTAAATATTCAAACAAAAAATACATTATTTTTAAAGCATTTTGTCTTTGAACGTCATGTCAAACATATTGTCTCATTCGTGGAATTTCATTCGGTTCTCATCGCGCTGAAACAACGCGCCAATAAATATCTCTAAAAATAGCCAACATTTTTTTCTTCTGCAATCGCTCCTGGAAGTCTTATTATAGTTTCTTTGGTCGTCAGTATTTACTAGTCTGTCTCACACATCGTGTGATTGTCTTTGTTACATAAAGGCAAGTCTGTAAAAACAAATTGCATGTATAGGGATAGCTGATTGTAGGAATTTGACTGGGGAGACACTGTTCACATTAATACATTTATGTTCACTTAAAATATCTATACAAAGAGAGAAACATAAATTTCAGAGACCGCAGTCTGTCTTTAGCTATATCATTTCCACCACCACTACTATTACAACAAAAACAAAAACAACTACTACTACTACTAGTACGACTACTACTACTACTATTACTCCTCCACCTACTACTACTACTACTATTACTACTACTACTACTAATAATAATAATAATAATGGTGATAAGGACCAAGGATACCTGAGCTGATGATGAGTCCTCGGGGAGTGACTGTGCTAGGACCACCCTGTCCTCCTCTGCTGTCTGTTTGATATATACATACAATGTACTAATAATAACGAGAAATACGACGGATACATGGATATTTCACCTCCACCAAGTCGGACCCACCAAGTCAAATACGTGACATAATACAGGCAGACAGCCAGATGTTTTATTTAAGGCTCATCCTGTGTACAACATATTTGACACAACATATAATCCATTATTCATAAAATACACAAAATATACTGACGTGCAAAGGAAACGATATCAAGATTTTGTGAGACTATTGAATACATTCACACATATGCAAGAGATACCCCTTCAAGATTAGGAAGTTTTATCAATGATATAATGTCAATCAAATTGCACTCAGTCATATTATAATTTCCTTTTTATCAACTATGATTGTTTCTTGTATAATAAATATATTCAATACGTAAATTCGATTCGGAAATATGAGAGATAATGCAGAGGTAATGTACAAATTGAGACATGCATATGTAATCATTATGAGGCAAGGAGCAGAATTAAACAAGTTTGTCTTTGAACATTTCTCAAAATAGGACAGGCGATTGTCAATCACATTATTGGTTAAAACGTCAGTTTATCTAAATGCTGTTGTTCTGGAAAGTGGTCACATTAAACTTAGTTTGAGAAATAATTGACTTTATAACGAAGACATCCGATTTACATTATTTAACAAAATAGATATATACTGGTGGCCCAAAGAAACGATACAACATTATTTCAACTTTTTTACCAATACCGTGTGTCTTTAAATTAGAATTTATCAGAAAAGTTTCGGATTTCATAAGTGTAATTAATTTACATCATGATAAGCAAGCTCATCTTGAATAAATATCTCTTACATCAGTTTCCTTATATTCACGACCTCTCGTTTCTTGATGAATGCAAGAAGAGCACAACCTACATATTTCTCGCACAACCATATCTAACATTTTTCAATTATTATACACATATTATATTGATATTTATATTGAATACATCCGTAAAGTTGAATACCTCTTCCCGAACGCTAAAATTGTCTGGTGCTATGTGTATGAAACAAATAACATAAACAGTAGATCAAGCGGATATATGTTCTACCTTCGAATATCAGCCGAATGCATTTATTTGCAAGTGCAGCCTTTCCGAAGGTTTAACGATTATTTTCACAATTTTGTCGGAAAATTCGGAGGGCATTTTTCACTATTTTATGACACGGGGCTCTCAAAATACATGAGGCTATTCGAGAGGCTGTGAAATCGAATCTCATGCTATATCCTTTGTGTATAATTCGTGGCATGTACATAATTTGATGTATATTTTTCGTTCAATAAATCACTGAAAGACAAAACACTGAATTTGACCAGGTATCTATCTATCTTTAAAATGTTACATTACTATAATATACCTCGTCCGTCTTATGAAATAAATGGCCCAGACATTAAATCACAAAACGAAAAGCATGTTTTCCATCATTTATTCGAAATTGAAATGTTACATGTCCCCCGTAAGTAATAATTATCCAGTGTTCATGTTCTTGTCATTTACTGCGTCATGGTGTCGTTTACTAGTTTTAGTTACAGAGCAATGTACAAGACGATCACTTTCAGCGTCAGTTTTCGGTTTCCGAGTGAACAACAGCGCGATGACATGAACGTGTGTTCGTTGCCGATAATATCTGGTTGAAATCAAAGCACACCGTGGTTGACAAGATCACCCGTTGAAGTTCCCGCCCGACTACACTCGGCTATCATCGTTCCTCGCCGCTGATCTCTAAAGCCGTACCTCGTGTACCGAAAATCCGATTGTCGCGTTTGTATTGGGATAAACTCTCCACTCGAGTTCATTTTCCGAGTCGTGAATGCGAATCGTATACGGACGAGACACGTCTTTGTAGGGTAATGATGCTTTTAGTCGCAGAACAGCTTACTGGGGAGGAACAGAATCATAAAAAATGCAGGGGAGAAATATGATGGATTAACTGGCTGTCGTTCAGTGCGGAGTTTCATTAGAACTCGGGCTGAATGACTTTTATGTAGGTAGGGGGTATTAGCGAAGGAGACACAATACGTTTAATGGTTCGTCGCTGGCTTCCCGTAATCCGCTTTTAGGCTTTGTTGATTGAATATGATATGTACATCCATTTAACTATAAAAAGCCGTTTTGAAATTGTTAAATTGCATTTGGGTGAACTGAGGCGTTTAAACATTAATGTCCTTTGATAAATGCGTCGTAAAGATATAATCGGGATTCGTATGCCTTGATCGAACAACGGCCAGATCAGCGAGGAGCATATCTAAATATTTATAATTGTGACCTCTGCATTGGTTTTGGCAACGTTGGGTCCTGGGTGTAAAAATAGCTATCTTTGGATATAGCATGTCGTTCTGTTACTTTGTGAGCGGTTGGTGAGATTAATCGCGATAAGCAGAGAGAGAGGGGGGGGGGGAGCAGAGAGGG
>JAUELE010013668.1:0-16777 GCA_031471655.1 Diodora aspera
GACGCTAACGCCGACGCCGACGCCGACGCCGAAGCCAAAAACAATATGTCTCCCCCTCCTTTGAGGGGGAGACATAATAATCAATTCATACGTGAGCAGATGCCCTGAAAGGTAAGCCAAAACAAAACAATATTGCTGCAGGAGGAAACTCAGGCAATGATTGGGAGCCAGGTTTCAGTTTTGTGAATTTTGTTTTCTCCTTAAAAACATATTATTGAAACAAATTGTCTACAGTCAGCAGTTGAAGTAACAATTCAACTTATTAGCTTTAACATCAAAGTTAATTTTTAGTACAGTTGGTGACAATATTGCTTTCTAAAATTACTGTACCCGGAGAGAGCAAATAACGTATGATCCGCCTAAGTGTTACCATCAAAGCGATAAGTAAAACGTTTAAGCAAACACATTAGCTACTCTAAAGTAGGTCATATTGGAATTTCAAGGTAAATAGCAAAAATATGACTTGTTTTGGATATAATCACCGACCGCAATTAGGAAAACATGAATTGCTCTACAACAGAGCACCACAACGCAACCAATGGTGTGCACGTGCAGCACATGTAAATCTCGAACACGTGGCCGGGGTGCATATTCGAATTTCGTCATCAACTCCCTTGTGATCGAGATGTCTTTCATGCATTCTGACTGTAATCCTCTGTTGATTTTGTTTACCTGAAAAATCCTTTGATTGTTTTCCCGCAATGCGAGGGCTCCAATGTGCTGAACCTCTACGAGCAACTGGTAGGCTTGAAACTGGCAGCCGTCAGTCTGAGGTTGCCAGTTATCAATGTTCCTAGTCTGTGATTAGCAGATTATGGAGCAGGTATCGCCAAACCCATAATGTGGATGCTCGACGCCGTTCAGAGCGTCCACGGTCAACAACAATAGCCTAGGATAGGTTGATTCGTACAAAGGCTAAGAAATCGCACTCAAACAGCAAATCAGATTGCTGCAAAACTACACCAGGCTATTGGTCTCCGCGTGACAGGTCAGACGATTAGAAATCGTCTACACGATGCCCATCTTCATGCTAGATGGCCTCGTATAATGCCGCTATTGACCAACCGCTACATTGCCAATACACGAGAATGGTGTACACAACGCAGGAACTGGAGAAATCGTCGGTGGTCACGTGTAATGCTCTCAGATAAAATTCGTTGATAGGTGTGATCGCATCTGGCGATGTCGTAACGAACGCCATGTCTGTTATGGTGTGGGGTGGGATCACTATGACTAACCGAACCCCACTCCATATCGTGCAATGAAGAAGCACTGGCCAGAACTATCGGGACAACAGTCCAACCGCCGTTTTGTCTTTCAGGACGACAACGCCCATGCTCATTGTGCAAGAATAGTTAATAATCACCTTCAACGACACAATACCCATAGGATGCCCTGGTCAGCAATGAGCCTTGATCTTTCCCCGATTGAAAATGTCTGGGACATCTTGGGCCGACGTGTGCGTCAACGTGAAAGGTCATCAGCCACGCTAGATGAACTTAGCCAGGCGTTGGTGAAAGAATGGTACAAACTGCATCAAATTACGATAGGTAGACTCATACACAAGATGCCTCAACGAATCTATGGCCAATAACGTTGGCATTACGCACTATTGACGCAAAAATGTCAACTTTCAATTTCCGTTTCTTACCCATTCCTTCTTTCACGGATCATGACAGCAAGAGAAACTGTTTAGGTAATGAAATAACGGGTGAATTGTTTACTCAATTCTTTTCTTTCTTTGTAAAGATATAATTAGTTTGGGAGCAATAATGTTTGTAATTAGTTTGTTATTGACCTTGCAGTTTCAATATCCCCGTCTTTGTTTGAAGAGAATATAAACCTTTGGCAGCAGAATTTTGCCAACTTTATATTATAAAGACAGAAATCAAAGACTCTGTCAGAGAAATAGAAAATATAAGTTTTGATATGTTTTCTTAAGACAATACACACTAACACAATAAAATCAGTAAAACTTAGTTCTGGTTCACACGTCATCTAAAGAGATTACCACTGACGTAGCTGGTGATTACTATAGTAGTCTCAGTATCACCTTATTACTGAAACATATAAGCAGATCGCACAGCGTTGATCCTGAAACATTTGGGTTTGCTGGTGGTGGTGATTTTTATCCCCCGCCGGCCGAGAGGCCAAAAGGGGGATTATGTCATGGCGACTTCCGTCCGTGTGTTCGTCCCGAAACCTTCTGAAATCAAGTCTTACCACATTTTTCGACGATATTTTTTTAACTCACCAGATGCTGTTTATATAAAGCTGTAATACGCATATAACATTTTCATTCTGATTGGATTATATTTACAGGAGTTGTGGCACGTGATTCACGATACCAGACTTATTTCATTCTGAAATCAACTCCTCCTACATTTTTCGACAGAATGTTTTGAAACTCACCAGATGTTGTCAATATATAGCCATTTATTATACGCATATCATTACATTGTCTTTGAAGGGGCGCGGGGTGATGTAGTGGTTAGCGCGTTGCTCTATCAATCCGTCCTCCTTGACGTTCGTAGGTTTCGAATCCCGCCCGGGGCAATTGATGGTCAACTCTTGCACAATCGTACAGCACGGAGAGTGGAGCCCCATATCGTGGCGATATAGCTGAAAGATTGCTGAAATATTATGCTTACCATAATGATGTTTAGAAATTACTTTTCTGTTTTTAACCCCTTCCATGCAGTTCGCTGATATGTCCAAGCTCAGCCCATCATGGGTCAGTGCGAGAGACAATCTCTTCTACCAGGGGCAGTCACCTAGTTAGTAGGCTGCCAAGTTTGTTCAGATTCCTGCTAGTTCTGTTCTCACTCTGCTGACCTAGTGACAGTGTGTCATTCAGAGCATGCTTGCTGAAACCCTCCCTGTATGCATTAGGTTATGTAGTAGGTATAGATAGAGTAGAAATGCATGTCTGTTATAATATTTAAGTGAACACTTGAGGTATTGATATATATTTGTTATCATGGATTTGTTTAGCAGCGGGGGATCTTGTGCTCTCGGAGCTCTCTTGTTTTTGAAAGTGATGTGCAATGAAATACTTGGTTATAAGCAAAATGTCATTTTTATGTTACAGAATACTGCGATCAATGCATAAACAAGCCTCAATACAACCAGCTTGGCATTTTGCATCCGGTTACGAAACACGACCCCAATTTTCAATATCAAATATACTTGCCGCAAGAAAAATGTTGATCACGGTTTTTGAGAAAAAGTACATCACAGGTGATTTTCTCTGAAAAGTAATCATTTGGGAACTGATTGAACTTCTATGCACAAAAACAATGAGAAAGAAATTACAAACTTGATCAATAATCACTTTTTTTTTTATAATGGTTCAAATCGACATCTCATCGCAGTTCGATGAAAGTACGACAATCACTGAAAAAAATGTACATGAATGGGTTGTCAGAATGAAATTAAGATCTACAAATTCAGTTTAAAAGACATCAACAAGTGGAACTGCACATTTACCAATGTGAGAACCTATTTACACGAATAATATAAGACAATGGGGCCAGTCATCCATCTATTTAATGAACAACAACTGTGAATACAGTAGTTGCTAATTGAAACAAAACTGAATTTGATCAGTGTAATAATTCAGTGATGTGGTCATATGAGAGATGCAGCAACAATTCTTGCAAAATACCACATGTGAATCTGACACGCTCAAGAAATACGATATCAATATAGCTCTTGAAAAGTTAAATGCCCTGTATTAAAGAGCTACTTCCTCAGCCTATGCTCAGTATGAATATTTGCAGTGTGCACGTTATAGGTCTGGTGCTATCTGTGTGAATAAATATCATAAACTGTAAATCATACATTATAAAAGTGCATGCCTAATTAAATAACGCCGTATTCCCCTAGTCCCGGCAGATGCAGACGGATGCATTAATTTGCAAGTGACCCGTTTCCAAAGGTTAACAAATCTTGTCAAGATTCCATCGGAAAGTCCAGAATGCAATGTTTTTATTTTAATTTTATGGCATTGGGGGTCCTTCTTCAAAATATTTCGACCGTCAGCTAAATTTGTTTTTTTAAAAAAATTTTTCAAGCAAAAAAGGAATATCCGTTCTTGATAAAATGTCATTCAGATAAAATGGCTTCACTTTTGTCTCTTCACGCAGTACAGGAATATGGCTTTTGGAGTAAAATTGTCATTCAGATTGAATGTTCACTCTTTTTGTTTTTTTCCCCACACAATACGTCCGTATTCAAAACATCGACGGAGCACAACGTTGGGTATATTTTTACGCTAGTGGAAGGATTTGAGGCAAGCCTTAAAACCTGCCGATCGTGGACAACGTAATTTCGGATGTCTGACATTCATCCGCTACTGCTGCAACTACAAATAAAACATAGCAATGGTTTTCTTTTCTTGTCTGGCTGATTCACCATCATTGCTGGAACAAGCCTCAACCCACTCTTAAACATTTAGGCTCTGGTGAGGCCCTGTTTCTAATCAGTAAATGTAATGTAATCCTTGTTTACAAGAACGTGCTTCGAAATAGGATACCCGGCTTAATTTCATTTGTTAAAGCTGTTGATTTAAGTGGAAAAGAAACGCATTGCTGAAAGATCAGAGTACCAAAACGTTTTTGATAACTATTATCAGTCAACAGGTCCTAAAAATCATGTTTATGTCAATACTACAATGCTGTGATCAATGTAGTGCGAACATAGCCTTACCCCAAAACAATTGCAACAAAACGTTTTATGATTGTTTCTTGTACTATTCGATGTGGAAAACAACATATCAAAAGTTGGAAACAAGATGGCCGCCAGCAGAAAAAATGTTCAAAACCTGACCAATAGCCATTAAATTGCAAGTTTTTAAACCTGATGTTTGAATTGATGACCTTTTCATCAATGTTCTATGAAATAACAATAGTTCCTGGATGGACATTTGTCATGTACTGACGTCATGACGTCATCAATGACGTAATCTATGGAAAACTCTGCTATGAAATTAATATATCAACTTGCCTCCAAAAATAAGGACGAAAAGCTTTTTTTGATTGTTTGCTTACGAACTATTCGCTGTGTAGAGCAACATATAAAAAGTTGGACAATTTTGATACATGGTTATTAAACCTTATGTTTGAATTAATGCTTTTTTCTTCAATGCTCTTTGAAATAATAGTAGTTCCTCGAATGACATTTGTATTTGTACTGACGTCATGACTTCATCAATGATGTAATCAAGGGACAACTCTGGAATGAAGTACTTACGTCACGAGTCATTATGTATGCTACCTTATGGTTTATCAGATGTAGTCTTTTTTATCATCCTCTTTTATCACTGGCTCATTTGTCATAATGTCATATTGTCACAGTGCACTGGTGCATTCCAGCCAATGCTTGCTATAGATACTCTTAAGGGTATAACACCATCCCAAACAGTTACAGTGAATCGTCTGAGAAAAGTATAACTGAAGTACAACTTTTGTATTTAATCAGTGGAACTAGTTTATCCCCTTCTACCCTCCATACCAACTCAGATGGCTTCATTTTATCACTACAGCTGACCCATTTCATAGCCTGGTAGTAAGTCTGCCATTAATGAAATTTACAGGTAAAGGTGGTTGATGAAACTATGTCTGTCTAGCAAATTTCTTGTAGGATATTAAATCTGAGTCATCTCTGTTCTTTCTTGCTGATTCACTGGAACCACAGCTTCTTTCTGATCCCAAATACTCTGGACGTTCAGTTGCATCCAGCAAAGGCATGGAGAAACAATAGAGCATACAATATGCATCTCCGAGTACCTGCTTAAGGGCCTTAATGTTGTAGACATTCAGTGCGGTTTGCTACTACAATAAATATTATAGTAGAGGAGGACAGTACGAGGAAATATGTGTCTGCTAAGGAGAATGATAGATTTGAAAACGGAAATTGTGACAGCTGCTTTTACGACCTCAAAGGCATCTACTTCAACTTGATTCGCGTCGCAGCCTCTTACTTACTTCATTCGCCAAGAAGGTCTTTTGTCCAACAAATGTGATCTTTACGTTGTTCACCTATTGTGTAGCTATTCACAGTCAGTTCTGACATGGCAAGCTTGTAAGAGAATGAAATAGTGGAAGACTCAGTCCAAACTGCTTTCTGGTGCTCTGACACCCCACTTTCTTGTTTTGGCTCCCTTGGCTTTCAGTGAACGCATTAGAGTCTGTTCCATCAAGAGATCAGAACAGAGACCAGCCCAGTATTGGTTGCTCTGTCTGATTACATGAAGCCCAGATTGGAACTTCCGATGAATATGCGGGTTTTTATCCTCCAATGGATAATTCAGATTGCCAGCAGCCCTAAAACCTGCCAAGCAAGCTGCGATAGCATTTAACTGCATCTCCCATGACCTCACTTGATCCGCTGCAACACCTGTTCCCCTGCCAGTTCATCCTCTCATTTCAACAATGACTAAATTATAGGGGCGAACCAATTTGTTGGATAAAAGGAGCACTCTTGGCGAATGCGTCGAACAAGCAAGCAATCACCCAACTCATTACTAGACATTTACAACAGAGAAGCTGTGAAGTAATTCAAGTTGAAGATGCTGACGTTGAGATCATAGTAGTGGTACCAAACTGCACTCAATTTCTGATCGGGTAAAACTTGATCAAGTATCTACAATATTAAAGTTTTCAACAGGTACTCAGCGATGCATAGTGTAATGATCTATTGTTTCTCCGTGCCTTAACTGAATGTGACTCAACGTTCAGAGTATTTGGGATTGGAAAGAAGTCAGGGTTCCAATGAATCATCACAAAAGAAATCAGAGTGTTCACCAAACCAAAGTCAGGATGTTGTACGTGGAAGCAAACTGTTGCTGCGTTGACGTTTACTGTAAATCATAACAACTCTTGGCATCTCTCAGATACAATATGCTATACAAGAAACTTGCTAGAGCTAGGACTTTTGTTGTGCCTGACAGACTGTCATCAGCCACCTTTCCTGCAGACTTACCACTAGGTTATGGAAATGGATAAGTTAGCCATCTGAGTGGGGATGGAGGGTGGAAGGCTAGGGGTGAAACTCGTTTCACAGATTAAAGACAAAGGGTCTGATCCAGAGCTACTTATTCAAATGATTCAGTGTACTAGAATGCACACCACTGCATGTTGGTATTGACAAAACAGCAGTTGTGACAGTATGACAATATGACAAGTGATCCACTGATAGAAGAGAACGACAAACACGACTGCACCTAAGGTAGCCATAAAGTAGCAAACATAATGACTCAGCACTTCGTACCAGCGATGTTCCTTGATTATGTCACTGATGAATCCACGACGTCAGTACAAATATAAATTTAATTCCAGGAACTAAAATAAGCGCACTGTTATTTCAATTGACATTGATTAAAAGAGCATTACCTCAAACATACCAGGTTTAAAAAACCTGTAGCTCGATGGTCATTAGTCAGATATTACTCATTTTATGCTGGCGGCCATCTTGTTTTGTGACACCATATTTGGATATTTTTTCGTGTGTCCAAATTATACAACTTTGGATATGTTGTTCTCCACATCAAATAATGCACAAACATTGGATATTAGGTGGTATATTGATTTCATACCAGAGTTGTCCCTTGATTATGTCATCGATGACGTCATACGCCAGTACATGTACACATTTCCATCCATGAACTATTGTTATTTCAAAAAACATTCATGAAAAGGTAATTAATTCAAACATCAGGTTTAAAAATTTGCATTAGATGGTTCTAAGTCAGATTTTGTACGTTTTTCTGCTGGCAGCCATCTTGTTTTTGGGCGCCGTTTTTGGAGACTTTCCACATCGAATAGTACAGGAAACAATCATAAAACGTTTTGTTGCAATTGTTTTTAGGTAAGATGGTATATTGACTCGCCTAAAATGATATGAATATCACCTGTGGTACCAGTACCTCTCCCCTCTCAGCAAAACGCTCACCCCACCGGGGAGAATCCCCCCAGGATGAGGACACTGCATTATAATGTTTTATATTTTGTTACTTTTTGAATCTTTGCTCAAGAGGCTACTCAGAGAGGCTCTTGACGAGTGCATCTAAGCTGTCTTACCGACTGTTGTACTCGTTTTACGAAAACACGGATAATTGACTAATATTGAATATCTATCTTACACCAGACTACAGCATTTCAAATCGGGAGATAGCTTATTAGCTATTTGTTCACAGAACAGACTCACAATATCGAATCCAAATTAGATTCAAGTAAGCATACATGTATATCATGTGACTTTTTGTCAAATTCTCAAGTCAATATCACACAGAAGCCATTTGTTCGGAACTTACCAAATAGCCAAATTCTCTGAAGCACAAGTCGGCGTAGTTATTGAAATGATCTATAATGGAACTGTTTAACCAGCCACCGTAGTCCATGAGTCCCTGCGGAAGGTCCCAGTGGTAAAGTGTCACCAGCGGAGTGATATCATACTTCTTCAGCTCATTTAGAACATTTAAGTAATGTTGAATGCCTCGACGGTTGATTTTACCAATGGTGCCATCCGGCAGTATACGAGTCCAGGCGAATGAGAGGCGATAGTGAGATACCTGTCAAAATAAAGTTTACTGCATGAATTAAAAGACTATAAACGAAACCACAAACCGATTCCAAAGAAAGTTTAAAAAGCACTACCACTAACATCATCACCACCAGCACCTCCACCCCAACTACTACCACACAACCTGTTGTCACTGCAAAGCACACGTACAACTTTCTCGGTCACCGCCACTGTTACTCTTTCAAGAACAACGATGACGAAAACGTCTTATCACTTTTATTACGACGCAAATTCAGTTAAATGGCGTTAGGAACAATTCAACCGTGAATCAATCAAGCAAACAATCAAAGTCCAGAGATTTCGAGCAATCTTGGCTGTCCTCAATAAATTTAATAAACTTACCCCAAGTTCCCTGAGCAGTTGAACATCTTCCTTGTAATGATGGTACGAGTCCGCTGCAACATCACCACTACTGCCGTCTTTGATGTTGCCGGGAGTGTGAGAGAACGTGTCCCAAATACTTGGTCCTTTTCCTTGGAAAAATATAAATGCCAGCATTATTTTTGCTTAACAGTGAATGCAGCTATGTGACTCAACCCAACTTGGAAATCGATTTGGTTGAATAAGAAAGCTCTAAGAATCAACTTACTTGAAGCTGGCACGTGCAAAAACAAAATACTTAAGGTGGTTTTGTGTGAATAAATTTCTGAATACTACTGGTGTCTTCCCCTATTGAGACTGGTGTCTTCCGCAATTGACTCTAACAGACGACCAGCATCCACGTTGGAGTACCACTGGGCCTATGTTATTATGTTATCACACAATTACTGTGGCCATAGTGGGCATGGCCTGTATTCAGCTGAATCTATGCTAAACTCATAAAAAAGTTAAGATCTTATGAAAACAAAGTATATTATGTCTTCATCATGCTATGGCATGAAGATTCAAAATGGCCTACCATCTTTGTTCCATGCCCCTTCTATCTGATAGGCGGAAGTGGCTACACCAAAGGCGAAATCAGGCGGAAATCTTCCAAGGTAGAACTCACTGTCTGATATTTTACCCACAACTACTTGCAGCAAGAGTACGACTGTGATAACTGTACCCCTCACCATTCTGTGGATAGAGGGTTTATTCATATACATATTACCAAGAAGGGTTTTTTTAAATGTTTCATACCTGTTGGCTTTGTATTCTGGGATCAGAATGAATGGGTATATGTTTATTATTGGTGCCAGTCCTTGCATAATTGACAAAGTAGAGATTGTTGGATCTACTTTGCTAATGGTCTGTGCAAAAAAATAAGAGATGAGAAGATATCTGTTGAAGTGAGGTGAGGTGAGATGAATTTGGGGTGAGGTGGCCTAGAGTGTTGGGAGGCGCGCTCAAGTGACTTGCTTGGAGTATGGGGAGGAGAGGAAAGTTTTGGTTAGATGAGATGACATGCGCTGTGTGTGTGTATGTGTGTGTGTTTTTGTGTGTGAAGTGAGATGGGATAAGGTGAGCCGAGGTGAGGTGAACTGATTTGAATCGGGGTGAGGTGAGGTCAGTTGGAGTGTGTGGAGGTTGGATTATGTGAGTTGAGATAAGGTGAGATGAAGTAAGGTGAAGCGAGTTGGGGTGAAGTGTGGCGAGGTGAAGCTGTGATCAAACAAGACTACGGAATTGATTATCATGCAACTTGCACTATCTTACTTATCCCATTAAACTGTTTGATATCTCATTAGACCATCTCTGTGTTATGTTACCAATTCTATTCTTGTCTTGTCCGACTCGCTGTCTAAGTGACGTATTGCATTTTGTTTTCAAAATAGAATTGCATTGCTCAAATTGTGATGAAACTCGAAATGATATAAATCATAATTTAATCACGAATTGCCTGATCCAAATGCATCCTAAAATTAGCGAAAAATTACTAGTATGTACAGAACTCTCTTACCTGCAGACTCGAGAGAAAAATCAGACCTGTTCGACGTCACGTGACTATGAAAGAGAATCACGGTTCATAACAAGGTCACTTGATAAACATTATTTTGCTTTCAGGAGTACTGCGTTGTTTGGCACTGAAAACATTCACATCACTCTTTCCCTTAAGAACGTGCACCGTTGTAAAATTCCCAGGTTGCTTAGGTGTGTTGTGACTTATCTGATCTCTCTCTGTAGCAGTAGTTGCTTTAAAAGGAATTTGGGGCATGAACCAATATTATCTACCAACCTCCAACGTGTTTCCACCTTGTTGTAGTGGGAAATGTAAGTGTCTATCAAGGAGCTAACACACTGTAAGAAAATTCTTGACTCTTTAATGAGAATTACTCTTCTTGCTGTTTTATGTCGCAGGTGACAGTAGAGTTATTCGAACAGAATATAATATGTTTTAAATGTTTTGTTTTACGGTTAATGCACTGAGAAGAATTGTTCCACGAATATTTGCTGTTGCCGATGTGTTTGTGGATAAATAAAGTGTCTTTTAATCAGTTCAAACTTTTTTGACGTCTGGTTTAGGTGTGCTTGTGTGCACTGTCAGTAGTTCCTAAAACCAAAGTGTTCACTATATTTAGCGAATCTAAACTTGGATGACAATTTGCAGTTGACAAGCGTCATGTCGCCAGCTACTACTACTACTACATTTACTACTACGGCTACTACTACTGCTGCTACTGCTACCACCACCAATTGCATCAACATTTATATCTGTTTTGCGAATGACCATTTTTGATTTCCTGAAAAATAAATAGGTAATAAGTGTCCCCAAATTTGCTTGAACAAATTAAAGTCAAAATTGGAAGGTCTGTGTACACTCTTTTCCATGACTGTCGTGATATGACATTTGGATTAAGTTGAATTATCCCTTACACAGTACATAATCATATTGCCTACAGTGACATGCACACTGGCACCTGTACCAACCAAAACAAATTACAACATCTCGACACGTTCAGCTTAACACAAGTATTTAATGTTTAAACATAGATTCAGTTTCAGACAACCAGATAGGCGTATCAACCAACTACATGTAGCTTGAAACTAGAACAAAGAACTGAGTGTTTTTGCACATGCAATTTAACTCTCTTGTAAACATACAGTTTTATCTTCGTTTTACGTCAGTCTTAATCACATACTTGACTCCAGCCCAGATTATCATGTTTCAATCACCAACACTACATGTGAGTTATTGTCGAAGTAGCTACAACCTACACCACACTCAGTCAACAAGACCTCATTAGGATGCGTTCTGGTAGTTGTCGAAGTAGCTACAGCCTACACCACACTCATTCAACAAGGCCTCATTAAGATGCGTTCTGGTATTTGTCGAAGTAGCTACAGCCTACACCACACTCAGTCAACAAGGCCTCATTAAGATGCGTTCTGGTATTTGTCGACATTAAAGTTGGATACGTGGTCACTCTCGACGATTCGTTTCCAAAAAACAATCTTTGGGACGATAAATCTTCATACCACAAATAATGCACACAAGATATAGCATGTTTGTCGGTTAAACAGCCTCGAGAACAGCTTCATCTATTTTGTGACGCCCATGCCATTCTTCAGCACACTCTCAGGAAAAAGTTCGGAATGGGGCTAAATTTGAGAGTCGAAAATATATGTGTTTGCATCTGCCGGGATTAAACGAAAACGGTGTTATTTAATTAGGCATACGCTTTTACAATGTATGATGCAATACAACACCAAAGCTATTTTAGCGTTCTGGAGCAAGTATATATCAAACTTTAAGTACTTCTGATATGCAGTAAAATATGACGAACGTCAACAGGAAAGTAACATATACAACGTCATGATTTCTGTTTGGTGTTGTGTCTTTAATTAAGAAACAACACTGTTTGTGGTGTGCCTTTTAAGTTTTTTCCAAAGCTATATAGGCTTGATGAGTTGTCGTCATTGAAAGAACTCGGGTTTAAACAGTTTTGATTGAAGAGACCGTTTACTGAACTGATTTTACAGATCCAAAATGTGTAGTTCAGTGAACTTTCCAATATCCTACAGAGTTTGATGCATTACAGTACTAGTTATATAGAACCACAACATTGTCTTGGAGCCGTTCTGCAAGAAACGCTTTACTTTGAGGTGACCATAGCGAAAGTTAAGAGACAATTTGGATTGATTACATCATGTGAGACCACTATGCTGCAGATCTTGTCTCCAGGGTTTGGTTGTCTTTCATTATCTCTCTGCACCACGAGGCCATGTTTTGAAAGGCAACGTTTCTTTAAGATTAAATACATGTAGCCTGTTCCAACAATATACTGTTAAAAATAAGGGATCACGTGTCGTATCATGCCAATGGTAATGGTTGGCCCAGAACATGTATTAACGATGCCGGTGGCTCTGTCCAATTGTCGTATGTTATAAGTGTAGTTATATTCCGGGATATAAAGGAAATTTGGTTCGCATGTCAGTGATTCCTTATTTGTTACCTTCAGTATATTTGTGCAGAGTAATACACACATGGCAATGATGTTTGTGTAACTATGTAACGTACAGCTGAATCTTGAGAAAGCACCTAGGATGGCGTTTGTTCCGCTGTGGAGGGGTGGGAAACCCCTCTTCCGAACAATCCGCGGTGGTCAGTACTGTCTCCTCTTTTTATCTTGATTCAAGCAATGATGTTCCT
Source organism: Diodora aspera (assembly GCA_031471655.1). Taxonomy (NCBI): domain Eukaryota; kingdom Metazoa; phylum Mollusca; class Gastropoda; order Lepetellida; family Fissurellidae; genus Diodora; species Diodora aspera. The sequence continues at coordinate 13,154 of JAUELE010013668.1, forward strand.
TTCCAAAACGTTTGCTCCCTCAAATCCTGCAATGAAATCATGGCACCCCCTTCCCAATTTCAGGGCATTCAAAACTATTCGTGTCTCGCTGTTAACGAGTATTAAGAAGCAAACGGGACTTTTTTACTTACTAGACATTGTGCGGCTGAGAATAACCGATGGCGGTTGACGGTATTATACTGTGCGTCCCATAGTCCCGACGTTGAGACGACTGAAGACAAATATACAAATGTTGGCTATTTTCAGACCAAGATATTCATGCAAGAAGGTGTTGTGTCAGCACGATGCACGATGTAACCAACATCGAGGAAAGTAGGAACAATTTTGATAAACAGTGACACATTGTTGAAGGTCCACACCGTGTGTATCTTGTGAACCTAAATGTTGAATTTAAACATTTTAATTAGTTGGGGTCCGTACATAGTTGTAATTCTGTCTCCCCAAACTACGGCATAGGGAAGCTAAATACATCCTCATGTCAAGTGAACAGCAACAAACCACTTTCAAGAACAAAGACAAAATCTCCGTTCAGTTTTCAACAGATCGTATTGCCTTGCTGGCTGTGTGTGCTGTTGATGAAACCTTAAGGTACCCGTATAGATACAGACAGGGTTTGCCAAAATGCCACGAACGCCGAGAAGAAAGAAGGGTGACAAGGGTTGGTCTGCAGATACACTTTTTTAATGCTTACCCTATTTGCAGCATATGGTTCGATTTTGAAAGTTATACACATGCAATAGGGTAGGCTAAGTTCTCGTGTCCAAAGGTTTGAAGATGTGGATGAAAGAGGTTGGATTATTTCTGTATGAAAAATGATCATATGGTTATCGTTTAAACTATGAGAATATGATCAGATATTGACACAACATGCAGGAGGAGATACTTTATTTGTTCGAATGTGACATATATCGTATTTTGTTGTGAGTTACTAAGGTATCAGAAGTTGTGCAAAACATGTAGCAGCAAAATAAATAACGAGGGAAAAATAAGATAAGTAGAAAGCATACACTCACAAGACAAAGGATGAGAAATTGTCCACATCTTTGCAGATGCGGATGAAAGAGGTTCGATGATTTCTGTATAAAACATGCGAATGTGATCAGATATTGACAAAACAATATGCGGCGGGATCTGTTATATTTGTTCGAATTTGGGCCGCCCTAATTAGTCCATATTGCATTTTGTTGCGAGGTACATTGTATTGAGGCGTAAGAAGTCATGCAAGACATGTAGCTGCGAAACCAAAATAAATGAAGATAAAATATATATTAATAGAAAAATACACATAAATATAATCTTGATAGTTGAAGTCATCCATAAAGAAGACTCTGCATCAACTCTTTGTATGTGTCGAAAATGGAACATATGAGGATCTCCGAAGAACTATGGTTCGAACTTATTCATGGGAGTGGCGAACTCACAGTTGGGTCATTCCATTTGAACTCACCGAGAGTCCCATGGGCACCATCTCGGATTTGTCTCAAAAGAATTCTAAAAATACCTTCATGTGTGTAATGAACACATGCAAAGTCATTGGTCCAAATTCCTCATAGTTTGGAGTTCTGGCACTTTTGGGAGTGACACCGCTTAGAAAAAGTGCCAGAACTCCAAACTATGAGGAGTTGGGACCTAAGACTTTGCATGTGTTCATTACACATATGAAGGTATTTTTAGAATATTTTTGAGCAAAATCTGAGATGATGCCCATGGGACCCTCGGTGAGTTCAAATGGAATGACCCAATTTTGTGCATTAACAAGTATGATGTATGGCTCTCTTGAAGCCGTTTTCTTTGAACAGCTGTTTGAGGAAATAAGCGGACTGTTTCGGGGTTCGAGGCCTTGAAGGGTCAGTAAAGTCAACACTGTAGATGCCGAAGATTTGACTGTATCCTGCCAACCATTCAAAGTTGTCCACGAGTGACCATGTGGTTTAACCGATAACGTTGACGTCATCAAGGAGAATTGCTAAAAAGGAATTGTTATATTGTACCCGTACATTTAACAACATAAATAAAACGTTAACGCAAAGGATCCATATTTTAGTCGCCTTGTACGACCAGGATTGGGCTACTGAGGCCCTATCCTTTCTAACTGACAAGGTCAATCTCAAGAAGCCCCACGTGGGAATAATAGCAATACTATGTAATAATGGGATTTGGACATATAGGGCTAAACGTCTGACCAATGCTCTGTCATAACCGCTGCAGTCTTTGAAGAGCATCTTGTCAACTGATTTGCGAGCGGTTACTTTAATGTTTACTTCTCGTCGAAGAACGCCTTGTGTTAACAGAGAACTGACACCTATTGCACAAGGTGTCTCAAAAGCAGATTCCATAGTTCGTGTTCCGTAGTACGCCTTATGTCTACAGTGAGTGAATGAGTGGACATGCTTGTATTCATTGAAATAAAGTGTGCTAATTTGATCTGAGCATTTTTCACGATTTATTTTCTTGCAGCTCATTTTTACACACATATCTTGTTTGTTTACTCGTGCAAAACACTGCTTGCAAACAGCACTGTCGAATCTAGGTACCAGATTAGAATAACACTCATTGTTTCTTTTTTGCATTTGCACAACAAAAATACTGATCAGGAAGACGAGAAAACAACTTAATTATGTATTGCATTCATGCAATAATTTAGAACTTTCTTATTTGTTGCAAAATGTTTTATAGTATGGACGGACCATACATGGTGTGCTTACTACCACTGTCAAAATGTCATTCAGAAATGACGGCGTAGTACCTATACCCAAATAAGGAAGATAATTACTATAAGTTTGTTTTTCCCAGGGAATGTGTGCCAATGATTAGAGCTTTGCAACAATCGCTTTTCAAATGAAAACTATACCATTCATAAAACGCTCATGACCTATATCGGTTGAGTTTATTCGAACTGACAATTCTACCTATGCGCATGCAAGTGTCAAGTCTAGTAGTTGTGTCAACACCTCATTTAAATTCCACTTCTCAACAATATATTTTTTACAGAATAAGTGTACACTTTCACATTGCGATTACTTTCTTACACACATACCGTTCACCCGTTTGTGTCATATTATTGACAGAAAGGACCATTGAATGTGTCGCTGTCCGCCCCCGTCGTCTGAGAGAACACGTTAAAAAATGCATATAATTAAAATGTTTGGTGCATATAAGCTGACTCAAAGGGCAAGGAGAAAAATGAACTCAGAATTCAGTCTATTTAAACCGATTTTCCAATCTACATTTCATCCCATTGAGTTGTTGGATTATGGTTTCCACTTTATTATTTAACAAAACAAGTTTTCAGTTTAGAATCGGAGACAACGTCCAAAACGACATAACCTTGGATTATAACGTATCATCAGAATTGAAGGAACCTTTTAATATATTTTCTAAAAGGAATTGGACAATTATCAAAATAGAACACTGAATTTAAGTTATTGTGTTCATTTGACTTTAACAGTTAGCAGAGAAACTCTATTTTCATTTGATAGACAGAACAAAACTTTATCCATTGAAGATAGATCTTATGCACTCACTTCACTTTTGGATGTAAACGAAATTAGTGAGTGAAATGGATTTTTACATTGCAGGGGGCAATATTTCAGCCATAGCGCAATGTGATGTGCAAGAGGCACA
>JAUELE010013779.1:0-16755 GCA_031471655.1 Diodora aspera
AAAAGGTGCCTCATTGTGACAGGGGTGATATGCGTCTCGGCTTGCAAGCTGTCACACCTGTCGGGGAGAGGATGGGGGTCTGCTTACTTACTAGCCTCTCCCCCAGGTTGACCACTGTCACGTAGGTATAGTAAAGAATGAAGGTGTTGATTACATACCGCGGTCTTTCATAAAAGACTCGAGTGTTATAAATGTGGTCGCTAATTGCGTAAAGTAGAGGTGTGACTTTCACGCATAACAATGCTACAATGGTCTTTAAACTCGCACTACGCGGGTAGTATTCTTTTGAGTAACTGGGTTAACTACTTCCCACGGGATGTCATGTCATGTACGTATCAATCAGACGTTCTAAAGACAGACACTTAGGATACAGTTATTGGTCAAGAAACTACAATACAATACTTGGAGCGTGGACGCTGGGCAAGACACGTGGATACGACACATTCTGACAAGTGTATTGTAGAATTTGGTCAAGGCAGTTGTATACGACAGAGAAGCAGACACGTGGAGCGTGGAGTTTAGTCAAGACACGTACATACGACACATTCTGTCACATGTATTGTGGAATTTGGTCAAAACAATTGGACGCGATACAGAAGCAGACACTTTGAGCGTAGGACTCTTGTATACGACACACTTACACGTGTATTGTAGAATTTGGTCAAACCAATTGGATACTTTGGATACTTTTTAATAAAGACACTTTGCTGGTAGTTGTACTGCGATATGTGTAGCTACTTGGAAGCTTGGTGCACCTCATCCATGAAAAGAATAACTTTATACTTCAGTTATACTACCATCCATCCTCGAAATACAGGCTATAATTAACTACTGTCTCCATCCGTCAAATACCCTGGACTCACTCCTATTCACCACGATCGTTTCATCGACGTGAATAGGAGTGAGTCCAGGGTGTTTAATCGTCGTGAATAGGAGTGAGTCCAGGGTATTTTACGGATGGAGACAGTAGTTAATTATAGCATGGATCTCGAGGATGACTACCATCCAGGCTGCGTCTGTCCAGGCAGACGCCCTTGCAACACTTTCACTGCGAGGTTCCCTACGCTGTCACCACCTTTTGGTGCGGTTTTCTGGAATATGGCGAAACCCTGGTTACAGGGGCGCATATTCGCGCGTCCTGTAATCAACTCTACAGTAGTTAACGCAGTGGCATTGGCTAAATGGTCAGTCATTTTTGTTCTTTATTTAGAATTACATTATTTTAATTTGGCCATTTTGCGATTTTGCTTTTGGGTTTGCCTGTATCAGGGCTCGGGCTCAAATAGCAGCACTGAAGCTCAGCGATGCAGACCACTCAGTCACGGTGACTTTGCAATAAAACCCCCTAATAGGCAGATGTGTCACGCTGTGTATCATCACTCTGACATGCACCAGGGAAAAGAATGCAAACAGAGAGAGACTTCAGCTCAGTAAGAGAAACTAGATGTGTTTTTTTCACAGGTGACAGCAGACGTTTCTCCCATTGTTCCCCACAGCGCCATACTGTTTTATGAACAACAATAATCATTTCTGGCCGGGGCCGAGGTTTATTCTATGGCAGTAAGAATGCAACTGAAATCGGTTAAAAGGTTCTTTGTTTTAAGTCAAGTCACGAAATCTATTCAGTACAATTGATCTTGCCCTTTGGCCTGTGGTCGACATTCTCTTGTGTCACTTGTGTCTTATGTTCCAGTGGTATCAGCCAAATCTCAATGAAATTGACCCAACAGTTATCTTACATTAAGTCATGGAATCTATTTTTAGTAAGTGGTCACGCCCTTGGACCTGTGACCTGCATTCTGCAATGACGTCAAGGGTTTCCTGCCAGTTGTGATATCAGCAGAATCTCATTGAAATTGGTCAAACGATAATTGTTAATACAGAGAAATTCTACTTTTAGCAATAGTAGCCCATGATGTACACACTATACAGAGGTTAAGGGACTTGTGCGGGAGGGGGGGGGGGGGCACAGGCTAAGAGTATCACAAGGCCACATGGTCACAAGGTACAGTGTCAGTGTCACAGATTCGCGGGGTGATTTGATGATGCTGTGCTATATGCTGCTGGAATGAACACGCCACTGTCCTTGTTGACACTCGTAGCTGGTTGGTGTCTGATTATCTGGACTGCTTCCATTAATTTCCGAGTGGTTGTGTTGTTCTCATGTCTAGTTGGGATTGTGGGTTTTGTCCATGTGATGTGGTAACCAGGATGCTGTTTCAGATGTTCGAAAATGCCAAACTTGAGGTCACTGTTATCAACTGTTCTTTTGTGTTCTCGAAGCCGGGTACTGTGTGGTCTTGGGGTCTCTCCAAGTAGGTTTGATGGCAGCTACAGTGTTTGGGTGTACTTGGGGTTTCCCAGTTGCCCTTGCTAGGTGTTTAATGGTTCAGGTGCTGTAGTAGACTGTTTTGATGTTTTGTGCTTGTAGGAGTCTGGCTAACCTTTGACTTGTCGTGCCCATGTATGGTAAAGTGATGATAAACGGTGCTTGTTTGCAGGAGTTCCTGGTTCTGGTTTTTGAGTTCATGACTCTCTGCACTGGGGTGACAGGGTACTGGTTACAGTTTGTGAACACATGGTAAAGATGGTCCAGTTCTTGGAGGACATCATGGGTTGAGCATAGTTTGATGACTTTTCTTGAAGAGAGAGCCTAACAAAGAATTCTTGTGGCAGATAGTTGGATATACTGATCGTTGTGGACGAGGTTTCTGTGTACTGAAGTTTGGAATCTGTTGTGGAATTGATTCACCAGGACATCTAGAAAGGCCAGCGGTTATGGTTTCCCTCTTCCATTGAGAATTCATGCGTGGATGTAGGCAGTTAAGGTGATCAAGTAGTAGGGTTGAGTCTTCCTCTGGAGTTGGGGTTAAGGGATGACGAGTGCAGGGCAGCTTCTTCAAAGCGAGTGAAGTAAATTTCGGAAACGATGGGTGACAGTGGAGAACCAATTGGAAGCTCATGGACTTGTCCATAGAAGGTATCTCCTCAGCTGGAGCATGTGGAAATGATACAGGAGGTAATGAGTTCTATCATGCTGTCAGTGATAGGGATTTGTCCAGCGGTGGTTGTGCTGTTTTTAGTTTGTTTCTGATGACTTAGAGGGCTTCTTCTATGGGGATGTTGGTGAAGAAGTCAGTGATATGGTAGCCTACTAGGTTTGCTGCAGAAGTATGACATAAGGAGCCGGGTGTGTACCAGTTGGCCAGCTTGCCTAAGGGTACCAGTAGTTCTTGACCAACCTAGGAGTCTCTCTTTGCAGGCCCACATCCGGAGGGGGGCATTTAGCTCACCCTGTAATTTTTGGGTTTTTTTTTGATAACAGCAAATTAAAATCCAAACGCATTGTGAATACTCATGAAGTAGATTTCACCATTTTGCATGTTGATTTGTCAAAAGCATGTCCCTGGACCCTCCTAGAATAGTATAGCGTTCATGAACTATATCAACTTCTACATGCAACGAGGTGTGGTAGCCGAGAAGAGCAGAGAGTACTCGGAGAACTCAGATCATGAGTTCCATCCTTCCCAGCATCAGGCGGAACACTTAAACAGGGTACTCATACTCCACTTGTCCCATTTAGCCCAGCTGACAATGGGTATTAGGGCTTTACTGTAGGGACACTCTCCTGTAACGATGAAAGACACATTTCTGTGTATATTTGGATAATAAAGTGATCATAATATCGTTAATGATTTAATACAGCAACTTTTTAAAGTAAATGTAGTCACAAACTAACCCAAGATGTTAATCCAACTAAAACATGACAAGTCGTCAGGTAAGGATAATTTATTTAATAGGATGAGGCTTAATGTACATGCAGCTGCAGATTTGATCAGGATGGTGAGATGTCTGAACACAGGGCACACTGCAAGTCGTCTACAACCTACTTGTATGTACAGATCATGAACAACAATATTCTTCTGAATGATTGATGTCAGCTGCCTTTAGAACATCTTGCTCATGGTACACGAATGCAAAACAGTGAAATACAGTGGATGAAATAGAAAACATAACACGTCCTAAGTTTGCTTCCAGATGAGAGACTACAAAACTAACCTCTAAAGAATGACCAGATACACGAGACATGTCCTCAACATGAACAAGCTCAACAAAACTGCTTCATGATAATCATTCAAGTACAAACATGGGAATTCTTAGTCTTAATACATCTTAAACAAGAACTGAATGTCTATACAAGACTTGAAAGATGTTTTACGTTAGAAGGGCAATATTTCAGCCATAACACGAGGTGCACACCAAGGGAGACGACAGTTCATAAGAGATCAATAGAAAGAAAACTGAAAGCAAAAGAAGATCCTCATTTTGGTCACCTTGTATGACAAACATTGAGTTACTGGGGCCCTATTCTTTCTAAGTGACACTACGTCACTCCCCTGTAGCCCAACAGGATTTCACACAAAAATGAATACTTGTAGTCTTGACAAATTTCAATCATCGAACTGTTGTGACTGAACAACATGTACTGCCGTCTTTCACCTGTCTCCATGCTCAAAAAACACCCACCAAGTTGACAGTAAGTCAAACTAAGTGGAATTTGAACCAAATATTATCAAGGCTAACAGGTTATGGCCTTTTTATTTTCTGCAATAACACTAGACAAACCACAATTAAAAAAATATAATAAAAAAATTATGGTTTGCATTAATTCTTGCCAAGTAAAAGCATGTGGTACAAAACTGTTGATGAAAATATGACACAAATATTTTCAGATGAATTCTGGAACAAAACTTGGACTCTAGTAAATGCTTCAGGAAATAATCCTGAAAAATTCAGATGTTCAAGGGAAATTTTATGGCATGTAATGGCGAAAGGCAGTGAATTTGAAGTAACCTAAAATCTATTTTAGACAGTTGCCATCCAGAGAATTCTTGAAATTTCTTTTTTACAATCTGATCTTTTATCTGCAGATACAACAACAAACTTGAAATATTATGAAATGCAATTTAGCAAAAATAACCTGAATTTGCACAAATCCTCTCTCAAGAGAATTCTTAACACACTATCCTTGACAGTTCTTCCTTTCTAGGTCTGCATCCCGCCCCTTTCTTCTGAGGCATCTCTATATATTCAAAACCTTCTGACCAAATGTCAACTTACTTTGAAATATACACAAATCGTCGCAATATTTCGGCAACATGATGTGCAAGCTGACCACTGAGGCAAAATATAGTCAATAAAAGGGATTGATGTAAAGAAAAGTGAAAGCAAAAGATCACCTTTTAAGTTGCCTCGTATAACAAGCATTAGATTGCTGGGACCATTATCAATTATAACTGGACCAGCATGGTACCTCAAACGTTACCCCCAAAATTAAGTGTCGAATTGAGATGATGTTCAATGTTGCAATGGCAATATTTCAGCCATAATACAGCCTTGTAAAACTAGAATGGGGTTATTGAGCTCTCTCGTCTGTTACTAAAGAACAATTGTCAATGCTCATTTTGCTCTAACCATACAAGATCTGACTTAAGTACACATACAAGTAATCAAAGTTGTCAACACAATACTGACATAACACCACCCTCATTTGCCCTATTTAATTTACAAGTTATCAATGAAAAGGTGCAAACAAACACTATGTATATATGTAAACTAGCTACTTACAATACCGGGAAAACAATGTAACAAAGGCATTAAGTTCTAATGTGTAGACCAGCCACCATTTTGTATATTATTAACTCTATAACTGTGAAAACTACAAACTTAAACACCAATATTATGTAGAACAACAATATTTTGATGTTTGCTCTACAAACTAATGTAGAATGGTGCAAATTTGCAACAAATAATCACGGTTTGGGGCATATAATAGTCATTGGGACCAAGTTATTGTCCTCTTAATTTTAACTTACAAAAAGACAAGAAAATATTTTAAATATTGTGTGTGGCCAAGTATTTCCCAAATTTTAAATTTTGAACTTCAAATTGTTTAAATAATCCTTAAGCTAAATCACCTGAAAGAAGAAACTGTTACCAAAATTGTACAGGTGAGATTCAAGATTTATCTTCATGGCCAACAAATTACCATACTTTCCTATGTGCCTGAGTGAGTGAGTGATTTGGGGTTTTACGTGAATTTTGGCAATCTTTTAGCCACATCACCACAGTCTCACCAACATCACGTCGGTGTCAGGGCTCCTAGCTGTCTCGTTGGGCGGAAAGATAGGTGCCTGGGCGGCACTCAAACCACAACCGCCAAGGCTGGGAGATTGCTCGGCCAACGTACTAACTATTGCGCCATCCCGCACCCTCTGACAACTAGATGTGCTGGTGCTGGCCAACCTGCGCCCCTCTATGCCCCTGAAATTTCATATTAATTCAATGTTGTCAACAGCTTTCCAATGCATAGGAATCAAGATCAAAGATGCACACAAGGCACAAACTTTAAATACTTCATACAATTTCACAATTCCAAATAAATACGTTAAGCTGAAAGGTTTTTATTTTTCAACTGAGTGTCAACATGTCCTTTCAGAATTGCTGATCTTCGAAAGCCTGCAACAGCAGTGGGGAATCCACGAGTTAAACCTACATGTACAAGCTACTGACGAACTAGAGTCAGTGAGAGTGATTTTGGGTGTTTTCGGCAATCTTTCAGCCACATCCCAACGGTTTCACCAACATCACTTTGGTGTCAGGGCACCTGTCTCTCCAGGCTGAAAGAGAGGTGCCCGGGCAGGACTCGAACCACAACCGCCATGGCTGGCAGATTGCTGGGCCAAACTCGCTAACTCTTGCGCCATCCCCCACCCCCTGACAAACTAGAGGTGCTGTGAAGACCATACAGTCCAGCAGATCATCAATGCGAACAGTTGACTGATGCAGAACCCTAATCGGCGGGTTCGAACCGGGGACCTTCAGATTGGTGAACGGAGGCTCCAGGTATTGAGCTCTCAAAAACAAATCGTGGTTCTCCTCATGAAGATAACTGACTTGTGTTCTTTGTGCAAACCTTTGCAGCAAAATATTTTCTATCTCTACACTATACACTGGTGGTATTAATATTTTCTCACTCATAACAACAGAGCACACAGGAAGTATCAATAAAGCCTTTACCATTGTAAAATAAACGCAGATACCGTAGGCTAAAACACCCTCAAAAATATCAAATACTTCTGCTATCTTCTTCATTTGGAAATACAGGGATATATATGTCACAATCACATATTTACAATGCTGATAACAATGCTAAGCAAATCTGAAGGTTGACGAAATCAGAGAAAAATTTATGCCTGAAATGAAATTCAGAGATGTGTAGCAAAAATCTTTTAACATTGTAAAACGAACAGTTAAGTTTAACTTCTCCACAAAATGTTGGTCCGATTACTAAACATGCTTTGTCATTCTGTTCCACTGGACCTGTCATGTCTGTAATGTTTTATAATGAGCATTCATTGTAACAAAAACATGCTTATGCAAAGAACTTTCAATAAATTTGAAGAAAACTTTTGTGTTTTCTATTCAGATATGTATCACTTTTAGTTTACAAAATGCTTATCATGGAGAAATTCAAACATCCATTCTGATGACATACTGTAAATCCTCAAATAAATGGCAGACTAATATAGTTCAGGAGGCTTGTTGACTGGGCATTTATCTAACTCAAGCGTTTTGGGTCCTTCAATTAGGTATTTGAATTACATCTTTTCAGGCGTCTGCTCTTACTGTATCAATTTTAGTCATAATCAGTTTTGCCTTTCTGTAATTTTACCCCAGACGTTTATTTACTTCATTGCAGGGTTACATCAAGCATTTAATCAAGGCATGTGTTTATTCAAACCATGTATCTATTCAAGGATTTACAATAACTTAATTGACAAAACACTGAATAGTTCCGCTACACCTCATAGAAATGGCTGAGCAATGCATTCAACACAAAAATTACCTGTTTCCCATAACAACACTGACATGAAATAACAAACATATAAAACTTGTATACTTGAACAAGTCGTCTGGTTACTAAAAAAATCTCAAAACAACTTTCATGAGAAAACATTAAAAAAAAATAATCCATATTTACACAACAAGAATTAGTTGACCCCTCAACACAAAGAAACAATTGAAATTCGACAGCGACAGTATTTTACAGTCTTTTAAGTGATGTTCTCCACAATTCAGTAAAAAACTTAAAAGGCCAATTGCAAAGCAGTGAAAACAAGCACAAGTGCACTCAGATCTCCCGCAACATGTGTAGTTTGATACTGGAACAGTACCTGATAATTCACATGTTCAACTTCAATAGAAGCACTGTGGACATACATGGCTGTGCAAAATTTGAAAGATCATTCTCATTTTGGAAGATCAAGGGCCATAACTCTGGGAACTATTAAGCTGATAATTCTGATTTCTGAACGAAATAAAAGTACTGTAGTTATAAACTAGTGCAAAAGTTGGTCCTTCTATCTTCAGAAGATTTTCATCTATTTTGCCCTGTTTGTAAATTTAAGTTCATTATGGAAGATCAAGCGCATTAAATATTTCAGTAAATCTGATTTTTGAACTTTGTATATATGCACTGTAGTTTTAAACCATTGTGCAAAATGTGGCCCTTCTGCTATCAAAACTACTCTTATATTGCCTTGTTTGAAAATGAATGAACGGAAGGACAGATCCAATTTCTAAATCCCCCTCCCACTTTGTGGTGGGGTATAGTTATTCCCCTTTACCTGTAGAACACTGTTCAATAAAAACTCATTGGCTTACGAGTTTCCTGGGGCCAGAAATCTTGATCACTCAGGACAAATTCAGTTTTGTATGACAAACCCAAAGTACTCTATACGCACACTGTAAATGAAACATTTTGCTAGAAGTAATGTGGTTTCGTTGTTATATAGAAATGAACTGAATTATTTTTCAACCTCAAAATGGAAATGCCTTGAAATAACATTTTTTTTACAGAAAGAAACGTCAATAATTTGATGAAGGCAGGAAACAGACTAAATGACTCATGCATTTTTCCATTTTTTACAAAAATGATTTACAAAATGAGTTCATCTGAATGTATGATTCAGTGCAAGATTTGCATGTTTTGATATATTAAGAGCAACTTGGACGGACCCACAGATGATGTTTTACATGTATCATTATTACTGACATCACTGACATTTTATATTTTTAAATACAAAGAAAAATTGATTTCACTTCTCAATAAGATTCTACACAAGATAGAAAATTGGCTCTTTTAAAATGATTTCATAGCACTGTAAAATCATGTATACAAAGTGAACACAAATAGAGTGAAAAAACAGGTAGGGTCTCGTCCCCAAACGAGAGATGTCCAAACTTCCAATTTGAACGTCTGTTGCCCTCTGGGTCAAAAGAGCAGTTTTACATCCCTCCAGCATCTTAAAAAGTAGACCCTAGCTTTGGAAAATGTCACCATCTAGAGAGAGACAATAATGTGAATTAGCACTTTGCTAACGAAGCACTTACGGATAACACCATGTTTGTGATTATTCACAAATGACTGGACAAATTCTGTAAACATTTGTCGCAATATGTACACTGACACTGCTGTTCAAGAGGGCTAGTAACCATCGGTTCATCTTCCAAAGGTGTGCCTGGAGAAGATAATATATCAACTGGTTTTTCTGGTTCAACTGGCTCAGTCACATGACTAACACTGTCCGACTTCTGGTCCTTCTCGTCCATAGCTTTCTCTTCGGATGAGGAGCTGTCTGATGAGATGCCGTCTTCTGTCGATGTGTCTGTCGCAGACATTGTTGGATAGTACTGTTTGAGTCGCACATGCCAAGCAATGCTGGCCACTGCTGACACAGTTTTGAACTGGTGGATAATATTCCGCGGTATGAAGTAAATATCATCATGCTGCAATTGGATTCTTGCGTAGCGTATACCATCCCGATGAAGTTGATTCAGTTTAGCATCTTCAACCCAGGTGACACACTGAAAGACAGAGTGTAATAAACATTTTTAGAACATCCTATAAAAGATCCATTTTGACTGCACAAAGGGAGACAACTCTAACATTGTTCATGCTATTCGCGAATCCCGCCCGGGTCACTGTCGTATTTCCTGGAGAGGGGAGCCCCCGTGTAACCACCGTAAAGATATCGTCGAAATAATTGACTGAAAGTCACGTTAAACAATAACCAAAACAAAAATGCTATTCGCATTTATGCTTTTTTCTTAATATTAGACACGGACTGATGCTGTCAACTATTAGAACAGTGTTCCCATTTACCTAAAATTGTCAGTCCTAGATCGAAAAAAAATATATCTGTGAACCGGTAAAATTGAAGCTGGTCTGTCCCAGGGACCGGCTGACTCAATAATGACAAATCACATATATTTACTGCACATAGTTACATTAGAAACATTGTAAACAAACAAGTAAACAATTTGTATGTTGTCTCTATTTTTAGAAATACACGTTCAGATACAGAGGGGGTTGTTTCCTGATCTATTTTTAGCAACCAATAAGCAATACCCAGATGCATTACACGTGTGCTAGTCTGTCAATGTTGTTTAGTCCATGTCGACAGATGATGGTAAAATGGAATGTGACAAGCTGACCAATCTTTTAAAATATTTTGAAGGAGAGGTGACTAAGAGACAGGAAAGAAAATTAATGCTCAAATGAGATATGTGGTAACTCAGCAGACTACGAACCTCTCAAAAACAGTTGCTGGAATCTAAATAAATTCAGATTTCTTTTCCATATGAAGAGATATTTCAAAAGACTACGGTAACTGAAAGGGTTTTTTTTACAATTACACATTCTATAGTTAGAAAGCATTTTCTGGAGTTAATATTTTATATATTTTCTAGACTGAAAAACTCCTAGGGCCAGTAAAATTGTACCCTTTGGTGATCTTATCGCCCAGCCGAAACACTGTAGAATAACTGATTTAAAACAATCAATAATGAGATGAATTAAATACTGTTAAACAGTCCATCTGCACAAACACCGTCTAGAAAGTTTTTACCATCAACTTCTTGACCAGGTGATTTTTTTTTTCACCAAAGAAAAATAATACGGTATGCGAATTTTGCACCTCTTGAACTTACGTGAAGTAAAAACAGACAGACAGAAATTGATGGGTGAAAAATTAAACCCAGACACAAATGGAAGATTCATTATGTCGGTGGATGGCTGTTCAGCATGAGTGAGCGAGTGAAATGGATTTTTACATTGCAGGGGCAATACTTCAGCCATAGCGCAATGTGATGTGCAAGAGGCACATCAGAAAAAGGGACAACACAGGATCTACAGATCGACAGAAAGAGAAAGCAAAAGCTCCTCATTTTAGACGGCTCTTACGCCAAGCATGAGGATACCGGGGTCCTATTCTTTCTGGTGTGAGAGCAACACCCCAGGGAACTCCACGGGGTCTGTTCAGCATAAACACAGTTTTGATCGCCAGTGAAAAGAACAAGTGATTTTCCATGCACAGCTCTTTCTGTGGGTGGGTGGATGTGTGTGTTTAGTATAAACATTGACACAGAATGAACTGGTGTGACAAGCATGAATGGATATACACCCATTACCTGAGAAACAGGGGGCTCATGCAGATCCAGCTGTAGCTTCGCAGTCAGGTCATGAAAATCCTTGGCATCAAAACAAATAATGTCTTTCACAATTCGCTTCTGGTCACCCCTGAAAATAGCATGTCGTAAAAATCATCAGTTTTCAGGAGAAGCTAAAACTTCTTTATTTTATAACGTATTTATGTAATCAACAAGATATTTGACACGTGGGTACTAAAATATGATCCCGACAAATATGTTTAATAAAATTCCTCCTAAGTAGCGTTTATTGGATAGATTTCCTGAAAACTGATGATTTTCAGATACAACAATTTGGAACCTTACTCTCGAAATAATCATTGGCTTTGTGGACACATGGAATGAATGAATGAACCAGCATTCGTTTTTTTCCCAGAAGAAACACCTTTCTTCCAGGACAAGAAGAAACTGGAATAATGTTTTAATGAATACCTTGATAATTTCTTATTGTTTTAAGCAGTGTAAGAAAGACAAAGATGAATTAGCTCTTAACAGTGTTCATTCTGGCTGTGAGATGCAACTTCCTCATGTATAAATTCATATTGCACAGTAATTAGCAGTAAACATCACTGATGAGTCTTAATTTCATTGCCTCTACTTAATTGGCTCAATTAGAACTGGTATTACAGCAAAGTGAAATCACTTCAGATGTACCGTACATACAAAACAATTAACACAGGTATGAACTAATCAAAGCCTCAGATTGCACAGTAATTAGCGAGTGAGTGAAATGGATTTTACATTGCAGAGGGCAATATTTCAGCCATAGTGCAATGTGATGTGCAAGAGGCACGTCAGGAAAAAGGACAACACAGGATCGATAGTAAGAAAGAAAGCAAAAGATCCCCATTTTAGTTGCCTTATACGACAAGCATTGGGTTACCGAGGCCCTATTCTATCTAAGTGACACCAGGCAGTCCCCGGAAGCCCCACGGGGTGTAAGTTGTAGAGTTAACTCTCATGGGAGGTGTAATGTGCGAGATAATTAAGTGTGGTATTGATGAACGTATGCAGAGCTTCGTGTCTTGTGAAATGTGATCCTAGAGATGATCCCGTACTGATGAACTTGGATAGAACTTCGTGTCTTATGAGATGTGGTCTGTAGGCGAGATGCTTTGAATGGTCAGATAAACAGCCACGTGTCAGCATTTTCTCAGCGCAAAAGGATGACCCCAATTATATCTTCATGGACAGTCAAGCAGGCGCACATCGATTGCAAGTTGTGACGGATGTGCTTCAAGCGAATCACATCAACCAGATGGTGTGGTTACCGACGTCTCCTGGCCTGTTTTCCATTAAGCAAGCTTGGGACTAGACTTTTGTCAAGACCCTAAGGCTGTTAAGTTCCTTAAATATATGTAAAATCAGGGGCAGGTTATTTTTCCTTGGATTATATTGTCTTTCCCAGCTGCGAGGCAGAGCCAAGCAGAGATGACCGTGAGTGCGATGTTCGGTTTTCTGTGCCTTGACTCATGTTCTGGACAAAAGTCTAGCTTGGTACAATTTCGGAGTTATGCCCCTCCACAGACTCGCCTCGCGCAGGATCTGACAAGAGAATGGCAAGCTACATCAAAAGTATCAAAAGTATTCGCAGAGATTGCCGTGCCTTGACTCATGTTCTTGACAAAAGTCTAGCTTGGTAAATTTTCGGAGTTATGCCCCTCCACAGATCTTGACTCGCCTCGGGCAGGTCCTGACAAGAGAATGGCAAGCTACATCAAAAGTATCAAAAGTATTCGCGATTTTGCGTCGCAGGAGATGCTACGTAATTAATGTATTGCAGTTATTATTTTCATGTCGTGGTAATTTGTAACGCACAACAATGTTTGACATGTCGACAAAAAGCTGGCGAGATGACGGATGCAGCCATTGTGGCGTCACACGTCGTCTGCTTCGGAGTGGCTTTCAAACACTGTTTGTAAACAATGGGTCGTAAATCCGGCGAACAGGCGAAGAGTGAAAACAAATCATCATTGATTTAAAAGTACGTGGGGTTCAGTGTTAAGAAGTTGCTACATTATTAAGTATTTCAGACTCCACAGTTTGGTCTATTTAAAAGAAATATGAAACAACTGAAAGAAGAGAAACTGCACCGCGAACAGGTCGACCCCGACAAATGAGTGAGTTTGGGGGAAACAAGTTTGATACGCACTTTGAAAAACAAACGAAGGGAAACTTTTGACAGACTTTATGGATGCTTATAACATTGACCATGATTTGTACGTCCATCCAGTAACAGTTCAATGTGTTTCACGCAAAAAATTTAAGACGTCTTTATTGTTCGTAAAATAGATCTACAAAGCCCCGTCCAAAGGGCCAGGGTGACACAAGAATACATTGCCAAGAACAATATCCACACTATGACATGTCCGGTACAGTCTACTGACTTGAAGGTCATTGAACATGTGTGAATACAATTTTAAAGCACATGCAATGCATCCCCCCAAACAAAAAAAAAACAAAAAAACGAGCTCTTTCAACCCGTTTAAGACTTCTGAACAAATGTGACAGCAGATTTAATTCAAGATTAAAACAGATCAATTCCAAGGAGACTTTTCTGTTGCTTACGCCAAAAAGGTCGTATGACCAAATTTTGATGTGATTACAATGACTTTTAGTTCATGAAATGATCTTTCAAAGTTGCGAGTCGAGTCACTTCTACGTCCGCCATTTTGACAAAATCGCGAATACTTTTGATACGACGCTGTATCTGGAGATTATTGCGAGAATGGATTTGAAAGGGCAATATAGTTCCAATTTCTGAACAAAACAGTTTCTGTTGGACTTTCCGAAGGCAGTTTTCGTTGGCCAGCTCGGTAATGTTGTTCCCAATTAGTATTGTATTAAACCCTAGGAGTACAAAATTATAAAACGGGCGAATTTCGACTTACCAATTTATTTTCTGGGTAATTTTAGGCTGCAAAATTGGGTAAATAATTAAATTAAATATAAAACTTTCACTGGAACTATTTGGCCTAACCCCTTCAAACGTGTGCTACGAATTCTCTTGGTAACACACGACTTAATCCGTAAAAACCTATATGAAATCGGACGCCGCCTATTCCGATTGTCATTCCGCCATCATGAGAACGTGTCTCTCATGATGGCCTACGAGACACATACGAGTCTTCTACCCGGTCACGAAAAGAGACGAGTAGCTACAATGTTGAATTGTCTGTTACTTGACCCATTCGTGGATACATCTGAATGGGTTGTTCGATTTTATGTGCAGTTGTGTATATACAAATTTCATATTTTATCATTAACTCATTACCTCCTGAATACACTTCTGTGGTCATCTCCTAGGGGCCGGCTCTGGACTGTGTGACCCCTCACCCCGTTAAAGTTGGATACGTGTTCCCAAGGCCAAAATATGGTCGGTGCGTTCTGTGTGATATTACTAAGATAAACTATCAATCAGACATTATAAAAGTGGTTGCCTAATTAAATAACACTTGTGGTCACGTGCTTCGTTCAGGAAGGTTCAGGAAACTTTGAAGATTAGCTGGAAAATTCGAATACATAATATTTGACCCCGGGGTGAAGTATTTACAAATGGCTTTTCAAAAGGTTATTTAACCAACAACCGTGCTATATCTTTTGTGCATTAATCGTCGTATGTACATAATTTTATGTATATTTATCATTTCAAAGGTTGTTTTTTGAAAAGAAAACAATGAATGTGGACACGTATCCAACTTTAAATAAATGTTTGTTTGATTTACAATAACTGTTGTGTATAATTTTGTCCATAATAATTATGTCTTTGAAGAACTCAATTGGTTCGTCTCTTTCCATGACTGAACATGGGGATTCGTATATTTCTCGTGCTCCGTCGAGTTTTCATGGCGGTGGAATGACAATAGGAATGTTTTAAAGATCATTATGAAGGTCATATAAATATGAACACTGACTTATATCCTTTTCTCGTGTCCATGTGGCAAACAGTTTTCATATCCTTCATTCCTCGATCGTAGCAACACGTATCTTTCCGTGACCGGGCAGAGGACTCGTATGCCTCTCGTGAGCCGACATACGAAAAAATTACACGTTGCGGCGGAATGAAAATCGTAATGGGTGGCCTCTGTTTTTCATATTGCCTTCACGGACTAAGCCGAGTGTTACCAAGCGAATTCGCAGCGCACGTTTAAGTGATACGACCCAATATGTCCATTGAAAGTTTATGTATTTAATTTGTTTGGATGGTCATTTATAATACAAATGTGCTTACCTGTTATGTTGGTAATCGTACGATTTTGGGGGGTACAAAATTTATTTGGTAACATCGCCTTCCTCAAATATTATCAAGCGAAGGCGTAGAACAACAACAATTGAAATTTAACTTTCCTTAAAGTAGTTTTTATTAACCAGTTTCTTCCTGTACTCGCTTTGCGCTAGACTGAGGTCGGTCTTGCTTCGACAGGCGCATGAGATGATTCATTGACAAGAGAAACTCGAATTGTGCCTAGATTGTGTTTCCCGGAAAGGGGTCCCCAACATGTCAAAAGATATCTCTCGAAGTATTCAGTTTCCGTGATGTAGGTTTGTTCCCCTGTTTTCTCTTAAATCAGAAAATGCGATAATATGATCAGAGTCGTATAACTGTCTTTTCATGTGGGATAGATGGATATCATCGTAATCCGACAGTTCATCTTTTATCGAGACATCCTTTCTCCTAATCCTTATTCAGTTTTGGAGAGTGCCCTTAATTTTATATTCCCCTTAACTCTCTAAACTTAGAAGAAGTTCGTCAGTAGAAGCTTCATTAAGTTAAAATTATGTTTTACGTCGCAAGGGCAATATTTCAGCCATAACGCAACGCGATGAGCAAGGTGCACATCGAGCGAAAAGACAGCTCATAAAAGGGACCGATAGAAAGGTAAGTGAAAGCAAAGGTTCCCCATTTTAGTCGCGTTGTATGACATGCATTTGGTTACTGAGACCCTATTCTATCTAAGTGACACCACGTCACTGCCCGGACGCCCCACGGAGTCATAGAAGCTTCATATTCACTTTCAAGAGTCTGTGGCATCCAAAGAATCATCAGTGATCTCATTCTGAGGATATGAAGCATACGAATCACATCTAAATTTTGTGTCAACAGCTGGTTTACTCCTAACACAATGTCATAACACAAAATAACATCAAATTCCCCAAATATAGCACAGTTGATACACCAGAAACTAGTCCACCTGTATCACC
>JAUELE010013889.1:0-16754 GCA_031471655.1 Diodora aspera
GATGCTTTTGCCTACTCTCTAATACAAATAAAATATTAAATCCTTCTCCTGTGACATATTCTTTAAAAGCGTTCGGAAACTGTCTGAGCAATCATGTTGTATACATCGCTTCGTTCTACTTCATATTGGTTATTGTGAACAATGTACATGTATGTGAGAGATATACCCACACTTTCCTCGGTGTATTGGCTGATATCCCGACAGTTTTGGTCGTGACATCAGCCGATACACCGAGGAAGTGTGGGTATATGTGTCCAATTTTATCCTGCTATCTAGTAATCTCCATGCCGCGAGGAGTGATGTTTTACTCGGGCTGCGTGGGATCGCTTTGTGTTGGACTGTAAGGAGTCTATTTAAAAATGCAAACTGAATCCTTTTCAATCTGCCAGGATTACGGGTTACGACATTATTTATTGACGCAAACATACTTATAATGTCTACCCTACAGTACGTTATTTATTTAACACAAAATGCTCCAAACGTTTGTCCCGCTTGGGAACACGTATCCAACTTTAATGTGAATGAGTAAAGAGCTGGTACAGATATTGAAATATATACACTGAAGGAGATCTGATCAGCAGGGTTGTCATTTTACTGAAATATATTGCTGAACACCACAAATACAAATCTATCTCCGTCAATGTAGATTATACACTTCATGTACATGCTAAATATTTGCCCTGCAACTAAAACATCGGAAAGTTTATTGCTGGTGTACAGATCTTGCTTGTGAATTTGGCATAATGAAAAACTCCTATCTTTGTCTTGGAAGAGTTTCTGCAAATTTTAAATGTACACATATTTTGATGGAACCATTGGGGTGTGTTTGTGTTGATGTACATAAAATAGATGTACAATAAATCTACAAAGTAAAAGAATGTTTAGGGCAGAGCTCTAATTTGTCTTGTACATTAGGCACCAGTCTTTGTTATATTTAGGGTGTGCAGGGGGTCCTAAGCATTGAAAATTAGAAGTCATATTGATACCTCCCTGTTACAAAGGTCTGGTCTGTGTAGTTTAAGAATCCAATTAAATTATACCTTTCTGAACCACAGCAAACACATTTTGCTTTAATTATTACATAAACTACAAGTGTTTCTTTAAAGCATTGTTTCCAGGATCTGTTGGTTTATAGTATTACATCAAAATTTGTAACATCCTGAAGATATGTGAACACTAACATCCCCCCCCATCCCCCCACTCCGCCCCGTAATAAAGGGTCGGTCCCTTAGCTATGTTTGTTTTCTGCCATTTATACTGGTGTTTTGTGTTTGCATTTCCAAATTTATTTGCTCATTGTGTGTTGCCAGTGATTTTAATGTTTGCTGTGAACCTTTGTATATAAGAGATTCAATGCAAACACATTGTACTTGTCCTATTGCCATGTTGTTGTGAATGTTGTATTATAACCTTTCATTTTGATAAATTTACCCTTAGAAATTGCATTATTTTGGCTTCCTTACGATTCACATTTCATAAACCTGGTTATTTTTCACATGGCTAAAGGGGGCGAAGGAATGTAGCGCGTCAGCCCAGCAATCTGCCAGTCTTGGCGGTTGTGGTTCAAGTCCTGCCCCGGGCACCTCTCTTTCAGCCCCGAGAGACAGGAGCCCAGACACTGTGATGCTGGTGAGACCGTGGCGATGTGGCTGAAAGATTGCCGAAAACCAAGAAAAGTAAAAAAACAAACCCCAAATCACTCACTCGCATGAATAAATCATTCACTTTTAAAGAGAATTTAAGCGAAGGTGCTTTTCCAGAAGAGATTGACAAAGAAAACACATTTACTCTTGAATGCAATTTAGTTTTGAATCAGAATCTTAAAGATTCATTTTACAATAAATGGTGGCGGTTTTATTTGAAATTGAGGGCCTAGATGGAGCCGTATTTACTTTGATCAAACCCTTTGTTTGGGGGAAGCAACACATTCTTTTACTAATAAATAATTGTCAGGTGAGTCATGACCTGTGCTGTGACTTCATGGAACACACCCACCTGAGCATGCAACTGCTAACATAGGGACGGCAGGTTACATAGGGCTGTATCTTGAATTCTAGCTTTGTACATTTGCACCATGTTTGAATGGTTTTTATAATCATGTGTTTATGCATCTCTGTTTAATCTACCACTCACTATGCTGCTGGTATTATGCGTGGTAGATTAAACTCAGTGCGACAGAGCGTCTGGTCATGAATCAGGTCCCATGAATTGCACTTGTGTGCACCTTCCCAACTTTTCCAAATTAAATTAACTTGTTTTAACTTTCAACTATTTAATATTTCAACTTCTGTGCAACTTCCTATTTTTGACTGCCAGGAGTCTCTTTCTTGTGAAGGGACACGGGATGGCGCAGTGGTTAGCGCGTCCGTCAAGCAATCTGCCAGGCTTGGCGGCTGTGGTTCGAGTCCCGCCCGGGCACCTTTTTTTCAGCCCGGGGAGACAGGAGCCCTGACACCAACGTGGTGGTGGTGATGTGGCTGAAAGATTGCCGAAAACCACGTAAAACCCCAAATCACTTACTCTTGTGGTTCATCTGAATGTTGCTTCCTGCCCCACAATACATGTACAAAAGACATTTTTAAATATTAAACATGAGTGAAACTCGGTGCTTTATAGAATAAGATCCAATACATAAAAATGTAAATTGTCAATTGGCCGAGAACGATAATTTGCCAAGCTGAGATTTTTGTGTGCTTTTAAAAAAATGATTTTTGTCGTACTGTTTTTGTTTGACATTTTTTCTCAGAGTCTCACAGGATTTTTGGTGCCGTTTGTTGTACTGAGATTGTAATGTGATTGTTGTGTTGGAAATAACGTTCAAAACTGTTTCCTTTGTTAAGCATGTTTCCCATGTATATTGTGTATGTTGATTGTAGAGTTGATTTCATTTTGCTCAGGGGCTTGTATACACCAGTGCGCCTGATAATTTTTTAACCTATTGGATAAAGTTCTTCTGACAGGGAAGGGGGCTGTACTTCTCCCTTTTTTTCTCCTCCTGCACCGCCCATGTTTGGCTGAAATATTGCCCACAGCGACATGAAACAGCGTTGCTTTCACTTTCGTTGATTCAGAATTTTGCATAACATGAAATCATGTTTTGGTTTGCAGTTACTTCCTAAGACTTGTTTCTCTTATATGAAGGAGTTTATTTGCTTCATGATGTGCCCTGCATTAAAACAGTTATGGTTAAGGTTATACTAATTTTGACTTGGCACAAGTATTGAAGGCGAAAAATCTGACAAATGTTTAAAGGTGCTCCATGAATATTCTTCATTATGACTGACAGTATTCTTTCGTTGCTTGGATGTCATCAGTTCAGAAAAGTATTATTTTAAGGAGTGTGGTCGTGGATCTGGATGTGGTGATGTCTTAATCTGTGGCTGGCTTCTCTCACCAACATACAGATTGTGATATGTGGCCCAACAGATTGTTTCGTAGAAGCAAATGCTTGTCGTACAAGGCGACTAAAATGGGGATCTTTTGCTTTCACTTTCCTTTTTACCCATCTAATTTATGAACTGTCTTTTCGCTCGATCTGCACCTTGCACATCACGTTGCGTTATGGCTGAAATATTGCCCTTGCAATGTTAAACATCATTTCAACAACTCATAGAAGCAAATCATCCCTTGAGAACAAGCGACAAAATTATCCAAATTGTTTTATGATACTGTCTGATCTCCTGTGGATAAAACCAATTTTGTCCAAAAGGAGAGACAGCACTGTTCCAGTCTTGGAAAAAATATTCAAAAGGAAAACATTTACGGGCCAACCAAAACATTAGCTCAAAATGTGGCTTTGGTGCTTAGGATAATTTAGCTCTCAGGGAACAAAGTTGAATTCACATATTACTACCAATGTGCTGCTTTGTTGGTCAGTTTCTGTGTTTTGACACTGTTACTTGCATGTTGCCTTCAGCTTAGCACGTTTGCTGAGCTGGAGATGAAGCTTTGGCCAAATTCTGACCCAAGAGGTTTCCAATTAACCTTCACAATCACGTCTTCCTCTCTGTCATGTCTCTGCCTGTCATCCAAACAATCGACTGATTTCCAACAGCTGATCTGTGATTTATTGAAATTCTTTGTCAAATTATGTCATGTGTACGGATGTTTTATATCCTTATCTCCCTGGTCAGTCCTTGATCTGTCGGTCCCAGGTTCACAAGGGAGATAACTTTTGGGTTGTACAAAGTTCTAAAAGTTCTGGAAATTGAAAGTGCAGAAAACTAAATTCTGGAAAGTTCCAGAAATGGAGAAACAGTTCTGGAATGTGCTGAAAATTTAATACATATTTTTGTTTGTTTCTCTAGTATTCTCATACAGGATCAATGTATGTCATGGAAGTTGGTTGTCTCAATGTTGTACAAATCCTGTAACAGACAACGGCAAATCCTGAGTGGTTGATCTCGCTATCAGATTGCTAGTAAGGGCCAGGGTAGATCTTACACCATATGATTAAACTTGCAATCAGTTCTTTTTTCATCAGTTAGTACTTCAGTTTGTATTTCATTGACAGGACACAGGATACCAGAGTTGTTCGTGTCATCTTCGAAATCCGCCAATGTCTGTCACATACCCTGGATGTACTCCTATTCATCATGGTCGTTTTGTGTATGGAAAGTCCAACTCTGCTAAATATAAACAACTAATGAAATGTCGCATTCACTGCATGAGATGTAACTCTTGATAAATTTGAAGACATAACCTCTTTACTACACCGAGTGTATGGATGCTCCACTGATTGGTCAAAACGCCGCTTCGAGGCAATTATCGTGAATAGGAGGGATTCCAGGGTATATGACAGACGTTTGTAGAAATGATGCCCTGGATTTCGAGGATGTTTGTGTGAGCTCGGTAACCAGCACATTCAGCCTTTGCACCAGTAGGTGAAGTGATGTGGCCAAAAGCCACATTAAATTCTTTTGCTAACTGTTGGAAAACTGCCAATGCCTATTACTTCATAACCACAATGTTTTTCTTCTCATCGAATAGATTTTATGATGTAAAACACAAACCTTTACCATAGTTTTAATATATTTTGGCAGCAGAATGAATGCAATTGTTTATGAGTTACTATATTGGGTGACCTTAACTTTTGGGATGCCACTTTGTGTAATCACATGGTTCTACACTTCAAGTGTAATGAGGCAGATTTTTGTCTCGGCTTCAACACATGGCTTGGTCGTTGTTATCAGAAAACAAATATTTCAGAGAACAAGAGACAATCAGACCATGTTGTATATGTATGCCAAGGCCACCTTTCAGTACCTAGCCCTGTTCTAACAACGAAAAACCAAAAGCACAGTTGATAGCAAACATCACTGGCCCATGAAGTATCCCATTTCATATGGGAATTAAAATCGTTGAATTAAAATTCTGTTGGTGATATGGAGTCACGCTGTTGGACAGAAAGTTGAGATTTCGGTATCTCTCTTGTGTCTACAATGTCAATCTTGATCATCTTAGCTGCATATTTACTAAGCTTTTTCAGACAGACTTTGCCCACAGCAACTTTAAACATCATTTCACTCACTCACTTGAACATCATACCATGTTTGCTTCTTTACACCACATGGGTTGTATGCCAGTTAATTGTGATTTTTCATTTATTGTTTTACTTTAGAGGTTATAAATTCTGTTTTGTGAGGCTTGAGTGCATTTTATTCCAATTGGCGTCACTAGGAGATGTGCAGACTGCACCAGATGACACCATCGGAGGGGGTGACACCAAAATGACGAATTTTCATTTTAACCACATAAACTGTGTAAATGTAAACACATGTACGTTGAAACTGTGCACAATATATTGTAATTTTAAGTTTGCTATATATCTAGATACAGGGGAATTAAGATTTACAAGAAATGTTTGTACAAAATGATTACTGTGGATGCTGCTGGTCTGGTGCCAGAGGTCTCGGTGGAGTGGCCGTGAGGCCATGATTTACCACACTGGGTGACACCAACCCTATTGATGCCAATGTTATCCCTATTCTTTAAAACTAATATCCTACTGATGATGGAATGAATACTTCTAGTGTGCTGCACAAATACCATTTTGCATCATTTACAACTAACAGAAATGTCAAGTAATCCTTCTGGCCTGTTACATTTTTGAATTTGAAGTGAATTTATGTGTGTCTTTAGTTAAATCACTGGCACTCGCATTTGATCATTGAGGCACAGCATTGCACAGTGACCAGTGTGTTGGCCCCATAATCTGTAAGACTTAGCATTTATAGGTTTGAATCCTGCTGGTACCTGTCTAGGATAGCACATTGTTAGCGTGTTGGTTCAGTAATCTGCCAGACTTGCGGGTTATGGGTTCGAATCCTGCCTCTTTCAGCCTTGTTGTTGTTTCACCAGGGTGATATTGCTGAAAGATTACCACCACATTAAAGCCATAATCATTTGCTCACTCGCATCTGATCAGTATTTGATAGTTTAAATTTCTCATCATTTATACAAACTCAAGGAGCTGCATCTGATGTCTTAATGGGAAAAATGTACTGAAAATAAATAAATAAATGTTGTAATATTTAGACCAGGCCACTGTATGATGTATTAAACACAATATTTGTAATTAATTTTTGAAAAATATTGTAAGAGTTTGTCCTCTCCTTATCAGCTGCCTGCTGAATTAATATTTGTGAATATGTCGGCTGTTTATTATGATTTTGTTAAATAAGTGATTATGCCCTTTGTGATACTTTTAAATTAACATGTGCGTGTACTGATTTTTAGTAACCAGGTGACTTGTCATTGAGATTTTGCTGTTATTATTTATGACCCCCACATGCAATGATCCTGTTATTTACTGAAATCTAAATAAAGCCTTTCTTATAGACTCATGAAGTGTTGTTTCTGCTTTCAATATCTGTCCACATGAATAAAAGTTAAACACCACACAAATCACATCCGATGTTTAACTGGTGAGGCTTCCGGGGAGTGACGTGGCGTCACTTAGATAGAATAGAGCCTCAGTAACCCAATGCTTGTCATACAAGGCGACTAACATTGGGATCTTTTGCTTTCACTTTCCTTTCTATCAATCCCTTTTATGAACTGTCTTTTCTCTCGATGTGCACCTTGCGCATCACGTTGCGTTATAGCTGAAATATTGCCCTTGCTACATGAACCATCATTTCAACTCAACCAGTTGAGTTCTTGTATAAGTCCGGCATCGGTACGTCCATCTGTACATAAAACCAATTCGACTTCACACCTCTAGCAGTCACAAATATTGATGAAACTTAATTAAACATAGTATGCAGCATATTTGTAACATAAGCTAGTTTGGTATTACATTTGAGCCCAATACCCACCAAAATAGGCGTGGCAGGGTGCCAAATTGAAAAATCAAATTTGGCCAGTTTGAAGGTTTCTAAGAAAGTTAGGAAGCTGAAATTTGGTTTGTAGAGAGTATAGATCTAGTGTATGCCTGTTAACATATCGGGGTTTTGACAAATTTAGAAAAATTACCTTGCTTTGACCTTTGACATGACTGCACCCATAGAACCCAATTGGAAGGACTTCACACCTCTAGCAGATCAAATTCAATAAAACTGTGTATGCAGCATAAACTAGCTTGGTATTGCATTTGAGCCCTATAATCCCAAAAGTGGATGTGGCAAGGAGCCATATTAAAACATTAAGTTCTGTTGATTTGAAGGTTTCTAATCAAGTTAGGAGGCTGAAACTTGGCTTGTGGACAGTACACTGTATGCCTGTTAACATATCAGACAAGTGTTGATGAATTATGAAAACTGACATGTATGTTCCTGTATGTCTTCGCCCTTCTGCCTGACAGACAAACCACAACTTACACCAGACCCTCCAGTAGACTTAAAACAGAAGTCCGCCAGAGATTCAACTGTCCTCTAGCTCCTGACACTGTCCAGACGGATTTTGAGAAGGCTACCAGCAAATATAGTACGCAAATGCCGACGTCAAGGCGTTTTTTTCATATTGTCAGGTCATCTGGCGGAACACGCAATATCTTGGATTGTCATGCAGTATAAGGAGGATCCTGCAGTACAACAGTCGATCAGAAAAGCTGCTGGACTTGCCCTCCTGCTCATGCATGCTGTCCAGGACACATGGTTGGATGCTATGCAGGCAACGCCACAAGTTCAGAGAGCTGAAGACTTCAACGACTATATGGTCATCAACTGGGTTGACGACGATGCTAGATTTCCAATACCTCTGTGGAATCACTACCAGACAGCCGGCCCCCGCGCTAACAACAATCTTGAAGGATTTCACCATCGTCTGAACAGAACCCATCGCCACACGAATATCTACCGATTTGTAGAAGTCATCAAACAGATTGAGTGTGCAGACAGGACACAGATTGCACACTTAGACTTTGATGCTGCCCCACCCAGCAGGAAGCGAGTGTACAGAGAGACTGAAAATCGCCTGAGACGTCTTAAGGACATGTTGGCACAAGGACAGAAACCCCTATCGAGTTCCTTAATGCAGTTGGTCATCTTCTCAAACTGGGTTAAGTGACTTGATACCGTAGTGCTGCATGTGACGAGTGAGATATTGTTCTTCATTATAAATATAGTGCAAAATATGCTATACTATATGTTATTTTATGTTTTGTTTATAGTATATAAAAATAT
This sequence comes from Diodora aspera, assembly GCA_031471655.1. Classification (NCBI taxonomy): domain Eukaryota; kingdom Metazoa; phylum Mollusca; class Gastropoda; order Lepetellida; family Fissurellidae; genus Diodora; species Diodora aspera. The sequence goes on from JAUELE010013889.1 coordinate 8,625, forward strand.
AAATATAAAATTGTCTTAGTTGTTTATACTGGAGAAGTGCCAAATCTTCTACAGTTAATTAACGGCACTGTTCCAATCACTCCCCCAGAGTAATAGCCAGTAGATTAGTAGTGCACTGGACCATAAACCTTGTTGTTTCTAGCTGCAGAACTTGAACTTCTCTGTGACCCGGATGGGGGTGCGGGACGGCGCAGTGGTTAGAGCGTCGGTCCAGCAATCTGCCAGCCTTGGCGGTTGCGGTTCGAATCCCGCCTTGGCACCTCTCTTTCAGCCCAGAGAGACAGGAGCCCTACCACCGACGTGATGTTGGTGAGTCCGTGGTGATGAGGTTGAAAGATTGCCGAAAACCATGTAAAACCTCAAATCACTCACTCACTGTGACCCTGATGGGGAGGTATTGCAGGGTTTGCAACCAATGACAACCTTGAACGTCTGTTGACTCTGATGTAGTATACGCCGTCGGGACATTGAGCTGCTTCCGTGTTTCATCAGCTGTACATATGTCACGCGATAGTACAGAGGTAACTCAACCTCTTGGTCTGACAGAAGCTTGGACACCAACCCTGGACCAACAGTCGGGACAACCTCACACTTCATCAAACTGTAACCTTAACTGACCCACAGCAGGAAATATGAACACATTGTTGCCGAGAATAGGACATCAACATCCAATATCAATTTCGTGATGCTGGAGTGTTGCATGGCATCCCACACATTTGTACCGCGTGTTTTTCGTGTGGCCTCGACTTTGCTCATGGCCATGTTCTCGTGATACAGGCACGCTGGTTAACTGTATCCACCGCTAACGCAGCCGATTCGCAGGCAGGAATAGATTTTGCCGCTCCATCTGGAGTAGCCGACGGTGCTCTATCGGTGGTTTTCTTTTTTCGACCTTGAACTTGAACGACCTTCACACTGCCGTTGGTTCTTCAACATCCTGCTGACGACGGTGTATGCAACGTTGAATCAGGCGGCAATCCGACGCAACAACTGTCCAGCTTCTCTCATACCAATAATATGCCATTTGTCGCCTTCAGTAAGATGGCATCGAGCCATTAACAAAGCAAATTTCGATAAGTAATCATCCCGATCAAACTGATTTCAGCAATGTTACAAGGTGCATGTAAATAACCACGTGACATGCACTGGCAATGTGTTGCACGTGCGCTTCATGATGGTCACGAAGTCGAAAAACCATTCTTAAATAATTTAGTGATGTTTAAATATTGTAACTGTACTGAAATATTCTCTATCAAAGTTGGTGTTGCTTCAATTTTTACCATCAGTATAGTTGTAACAGTTACAAAGACATCTAGCGCCATCGTTTTTGTATTACAAACGTTAACATCGTGCTTAAACATGAAGTTTGGTCATACTGATGAATTGCAATGAGGGCATCCTTACTCGAATCCAACTGTCAAGATCAGTTAAAGTGAATGATTGGACCATAATGGAATGTCAGTAACGTGTATGGTATCCTAATGCATTAACCGCATGTTGACAACGGCGATCCCTGCTCATTATCAGCCGACATAGCTGTTGTTCTTTAAGGTCGCCTGAAGCTCGCCCAGCACCCGTGATACATGTACAACTCGCAACTCGTGCCGAAAACTGCACGCCCTAACATGTCCCACACATGTCCAATTGGATTGAGGTCTGGTGAGCGGACAGGCCATGCCATTCTTTCAATTGTCTCCTGCCCCAGGCAATCTTAGCACTCTGGCACGGTATGGACGAGCATTATCATCCATAAGAACAACATGTGGACCAATGTCACCTACAACAGGTCTGACAATGGGATCAATGATCTCATCCCTGTACCGAACTCCGGTCAGCATCCCTTGCCTGAGAACATGCAGGGGTGTTTTTTTCGTCCATGAATATGCCCCAGACCAAAACTGACCCACCACGTTCTGGTGCAGTGAATGCGACATTTCATTGGTTGTTTATATTTAGCAGATTTGGACTTAAAATACACACATAGGAGTACATCCGGGGCATATGACCACCGTAATGGAGTCATATATACCCTGCATTTCGAGGATGCTTTTGCACCTGAATTTATTATTTTATTAGAAGTAGTCTAATTTCGAACAGAATGGTAGTCACTAGGATCCTCTTGATTAATGGAACTCCTCGGAACATTTGGGGGGTTACAAAATGTTCTTTAAGGTGGATATAAACAAGTCAAAATGTATTTCATACACATAATTACCCCGTTCCATTTATTTAATTTCTGATTACATTTCATGCACAAAGCAATGATCATTGTCTTCATCAGTAGAGATCTGGCATCTAATTCCTGCAAACAAGCTCCCGTCATGATTGTTTTATATACAGAGTCTTACTCTCCGGGCGCGGAAACCTGTTTGCTGCGTGACTGCAGTTGACAACGAACCCATGCTACCAGTGCCTGGACAAAGAGAAACATTTCATCAGTTGTTTTAGATACACAGATTTTCAACAGCTGTTATTTTCAACCACTCAAGAGCAGTTATCGAGTACAGATGTCTTAACAGCAACTATCCGGTACAAAAACTTTTACAAACCGTTATTTCGGGAATACAAACTTTTCAGTATAGCAGTTATAGGGTACATAGACTTATCTTCCCGAAAGATATTTCGGGAACAAACTTTTATCAAGCAGCTATAGGGCTAACAGACGTTTCACGAGCAGTTATATAGGGTAGACAGATTTTTTTCTGAGCAGACTTTTAACAAGTCATTTCGGGTAAACAAGCTTTTCACGAGCAGTTATCGACCCGGGTACAGACTTTGTACAAGAAGTTATCGGGTACTCATACGTTTCTCTTGCAGTTATCGGGTACACAGACTTCTAGAAAAAAGCTATTATTTCGGGTACACAGAGCACTTATCGGGTACACACATTTTTAAAGAGCAGTTCTCGGGTACCAAATGTTATACCGATATGTCAAATTAATCGTTCGGTATTCTTCCAGACACGTTGCCACGGACGCATGGAAGAAAAAATGAACGGACGTGTGTGGAGAAACTAGTAATATTGGGATTGCGACGATTTTCAAATTGCTTAACTGCAAATCGAAGTTGAAATGTAAAAGCCAAAACCGCAGATGTGCACGGACAAAGATTTGTGAGTAAGAACGAATGTCGATGACGGTACATCGACAATAATATTATATGAAGATTTAATTATATGAACTACTTATTCTTACATAACATCGTGTCCACTGTCCCAGGTTTATCTACAGGCAAAGGTTTATCTGATCCAAACAGCATGGCCAAGTCCTGATATTAGTTATTTATGCTTGTGGCATCTGAATTAAACTGATTTATGGACACGCCATCCTCGAAACCCAGGACATTTATGACTCCGCTAACGTCGCCCTCAGATGCCCTGGATTCACTCCTATGTTTAACGATTGTCTCCACGTAAGGCTTACACAGCGAAAGATTGCGTCCAATCACGTGGCGCTTCTCTCCTAACACTCGGGGTAGTAAAGGCGTTATGTGTTATTATTTATCAAGAGTTATTTCTCTGCAGTGAATGCGAAATTTCATTGGTTGTCTATATTTAGCAGATTTGAACTTTTCATACACACAAAATGACTATCGCGAGTAGGAGTAAATCCAGTGCATCTGAGAGAGACATTGGTGGAGTACATATCCATGAATGTCGAGGATGTGGACATATATGACAAGTGCAAAGTCAACTGACGTAGGAGATATGAAGGTGTCTTGTCTGCACCGAAATTGAAGAGTGAGTGAAATAGTGTTTAACCCCGAGGTGGACAGTTTTTCAACCATAGCTGATGTAAAGCTGGGGTGAACTGGTCTTGTGTATTAGGTGTTTGAAAATAATCAAATACGGACATTGTATAGTAAAGAGTCCTCGAACCCTGGATGGGATTGAAATTTTGCATGTTGGACGCCCCCTCCCCCTCACTCACCCTTTTAAGTTGGACCCCTCCCTTTCCAAAATTCTGGATCCGCCCCTGGGTTGCATACTCCCTTGAAAGTTAAGAAAACCTTTTCCATTGTTCTGATGATCAGAGTAACAATATGGTTCTCCATGAGCGTGTATCTCGTGTGTGGAGTTCAGCGCGATATAAGAGTCTTCAATATCGTTAAAATAAATAAAACACGGCTTCAGTGAGTGCCCTTACACACATAACACTGACAACAAATGATGTTGTTTTATCAGCATGACTTCATGTGAATGATACTTGCATTGATTCCGTCATACACGGGAGTGCAATAGTCCTGTACAAAGCTGGCTGGTAGAGGCGTGTCCAGACCAAGTTTTCTGCTGTGCTTGAGGGCGATACTGCCGTCGAAGTTTACATAGCAGAGACGGGTCGTCAGTTCTTCCTCGGGGCGCAGGTACGCCGGACCCCCTGACATCAGCTAAAACAACACGGAAAATGCACTGGAACGTTCATATATTTTTTTTTTAAATAATCGTACCTTCACACACAGTGAGTGAGTGATTTGTGTTTTTACGTGGTTTTCGGCAATCTTTCAGCCACATCACCAAGTCCTCACCAGCACCACGTCGGTGTCGGGCTCCTGTCTCTCCGGGCTGACAGAGAGATGCCCGGGGTGGGCCCAAATTGCTGGACCGATGCGCTAACCATTTCGCCATCCCACGCCCCCTTTCACACACAGTATTAAGCCATATTTTATCTAACTAAGGAACGCCTATATATAACATGCATTATAAGTAACCATCCTGCAAAATGTTTGCATGCCGCTAAAAAATATGGTACCATAACTAGAGGGTCGGTCGGGGAATCGGAATCTTAACAATTTTCTTTTTAGGGCTGATAGCCCCAATGTTAAACCAAGGAAACTGAAAACCCTTTAAAGACGACTATTTCTATATTTTTGATTGCCACGTTAATCCTGCATATTTTCTTGTGCTGTTTTCATGCATGAAAACCAGAAAGTAAATACGTTGTCGTCCAAAAAGGTTTATTTGTTTTCTACATGTATATATACTGATATGCAAAAGAAAATATACCAATACTTTAAATGTTGGCAGTTTTAAGAAAAACTAGTAGTTATTCAAGAGAGTCTTGTGTCAGTACGACGCGAATCCCAAAACAAAACAGGAGTTCGTAAAGGTTGTAATCATGTTGTCTGTTTTGTTTCTTCTGAACGTCAGTGTACAAAACAAATGTCCAAAATGTATGATCCATTGTATCCTCGAAATACAGGGCATATAAGATTCCGCCATATGCCTTGTATGTACTCCTTTTCACCATATTTTTGTGTGTGTGGAAAGTCCAATATACCAGTGGTCAACCAGTGAAATGTCGCATTCACTGCACGAGAAGTAACTCTCGATAAATTTAAACACATTTATCTTAATACTTCGCCGAGTGTTAGAGACGCGCCACGTGATTAGGTTAAAAGTCAGCTTATTTTACGTCGCTTTTTGTCTTCCGAAGGGAGGCTATATCGGCGACGAACGCACCACGCGATTGGACGCAGGCTTTTGCTGTGGAAGCTTCTCTGGTCAGTTGGTGAAGTCATATATGCAGTGACGGATTAACTACCACACGGACCCCTGGGCTGAAAACAGGGCCCCGGACCCCAAGGCTAAATGTCTTGATCTTGCCCCGCTACCCTTACACATGTAATGAAATATCATCCACAATACACGTATGTGCACTCAATTAAACCAGTTTGCTTCTGCACTCGGGTCCCATTTCCCCAGGTCTCTAGGCTTAAAGGGACATGATCAGAGTTGCATCTCCAATACCGAACAAAAACTAAAATACCGTTTTAGTCGATCTGACTAAAACATCGGTACATCAATTACGTAACGGCGAAATCCTGCTGCAAAAAAAGGACGGTTAACTACAGTTTATTCGCCGAAAAGTTTACTTACTCGAATTCGACAATTAATTGCTATGCGTTCCCCATTTTGGCGACGTCATCGTTTTATGGGTGGTAGGTAAAACAGTTTCGTCTAATTATTGTGACCGTTTCGTTCAATCGCATGTCATCGTTATGGCGTATCACCGTTTTAGCCAGTTCCATATTTTGTGTGAAATCTTTGCGTAAAAAAATCGGAAAAAATACAGCACGATACTATATCACAAGATGAACAGAAAGACAAGCTCTGAACATAAATTGGCGTGCCTGCATCTCTGATCATGTTCCTTTAAGCCCACTCAACCTGATGGTTTATCCGCCACTGCATATATGCCCTGGATTTCGAGAATGGATCCATTTTTTAAATTAAGTAAAGTTAACCCTTTCGAAAATCTGACACCGAACACTGCAAAGAACCAATTTAAAAGTTGCCTTATCAATTTAAAATGATCACAATAATTTTATAAATGATCCAAGAAATATTATCGTGAAAGCTGAGTGAATTAACGTCCCCCGACTTACCGCTACAGATGACTCCTTCAAGAGGGCGTCACACATTTGCTGTCCCGTGGTGATGTTTCGTTTGACAAGAGCCTCTTTAATCACTTTGAAATCAGGGAAGATGTAATAGCCCGAATTAGACTTGACAACTTCAACACCAACAGACTCGAGCTGCCTACAAGGAAATAAACAGAAGGATTTCGGTTACTTTCAAATAACCGCCCGTTAAAGGCCCATTTAACACATTCCTGGGTCCGTGTGCATGAAAAGGAAGTAATTTGCTTCGGAAGTAGCCCGGCAACTCACTGTTGTCCTGGTTATTTGACTTTGTGACATTTATGATTATACCTTAAAGGGGAATATCAGAAAGAAAAAAAAAAACTTGGCGTACATAAAGTACTTATAATATTAAGGCATCACGCAAAATTTTGTGAAAAAACAACCATTATTAAACCATTAAAAAGCTTAAAACAATAGTAGCGACGGAAAAATCCGACAGTTAATTAGCAGAGAGCGGGTCACGTGGTGCCACGTCACAACCACCCGGGATCCATGTTTAGTAATGAAGACGTTAGTTACTCAGCGAGTTCAGTACGGAAAAGACATGGAATACGAAGAGATTATGGAGTGTACACACGTAGATTTTGGATATGACATACATCAATACCAATTTGAACCACTGGCAAGTGAAAAACTTGCCTCTTCAAGTGATTAATCGAAACATTTATGAATGATTAAAAGTCATATGAAATCCCAAAAGCAATTTCTCTTTGTGTTTTGACGACTTGGTTATGCATTAGCTGCGAACTATTACGAAGCACTTACGAATAACCAACGAATAACGTAAGAAGAACTACCGTATATTTCCTCTATTAGACGCCGAGACTCCAATAGAAACCGGGTCAATTGTCAAGCTCAGAAATAGACGCCGGGTCTATCATTTGATTGTAATCATCAGAACTAAACATATGCTCGACTCGGCTGTGAGTGAGAGATGGTAAAAATGTATGAAGTAATAGAAGCGGGTCTCCAATAGATACCGGGCCTTTAATTGACGCCGGGTCAAGGGCTTGTCCGAAATAAATAGAAGCCCAGTCGTATTATAGAGGAAATACGGTATAAAATGATCTTTTTTCGGTACGAGTTTCTCTAGTTTGTTTCGACTTTTCTTTTGCGAGTTTCTGCGAGTTTGCCACGGGTGTTCACGAAGAATTGCATCATGAGTTTGATACGAGTCATGCCAGGGTAACTCGGCGACCGACTCGGAACCTAAATATAGGCATCATATTTGTAATCAAGTTGCTTAAATTTCATTTTATATAAATGTCAGAGTTTGGCATACATATCAACCACCTACTGCCAGGATGCATAACCTTTGTGACGAACACAAATTGGCAGTTAATTAAGTTTAGTACCAGTTGACCAGAGCAAATAAGAGTGTATTACGAACGTAATATATATACGAGCTGTCGGGAGTGTTTGCACATTTTAAACGTATCGGGAATTAAGAATTATGCCGAGTTGCACACAGAGTTCGACAGGGGTAATAGTTACCTTGGCACCCAACTCGGCACCAACGTGTGCGGAGTGTGAGAGGGTCTTTAGATATGTCTTGATACATTACGACAACAATGTAGCGGCACCTTAGCACATATGCTATTTATTAGTGGTGTAACGATACATCGAACTGTCGATTGATTGCGATTGCTTGTCTCACGATAGTACACTATCGATTGCAACTTGAAACAATCGATACTATTGGCGATA
>JAUELE010013998.1:0-16749 GCA_031471655.1 Diodora aspera
GTTTGTAAATTTAACTCAAATTAGCCAAGTGACCGAATTTAGGAGACTGACCGAAATTTCAGGACGCTACTCTAAACCATTTGCCTTCAGGGTTTTCAAAACTTATTGCGGACATTTTTTTCCCCATGATTCACTTTGAGAATTTAGAAGGAAGGAAGGATTAAAAACAAAATTCTACATCATTTGCGTGAGGAACTGAAATTTCGCAAACTTGTGGCGTCGCTGTGTGTGTGGAGTTCTGCAACTAGTTTGCGACGATTGGCAACAGGTTTTTCTGCGATTCTCAAAATGAATCACAGGCACGTCACAGCGCTCTGTGTCCTGTTACAACAATTTTTTTCTGGTTTTGACAGCACAAATTGTATTTTTCGACATGGCATGTTCATTCTTGTCATTCATGAATTAGTTAATCGATGTGTAGCATATAGATTATATTAAACCCCATCACCAATTATATTTCCAGTTTGTATTACAGTGTATAAACTTTCTTGTGTTAGCATGTAGTAGTTATATTAATCATATATTCCTTCATTCTGGTGACTTTGGACAGTGGGATGACATTGGACAAAACTTTGAAACTCTCTATGCTCCTGTTTTATTGCCAGATTTATAGTTGGAATAAATGTCATATGCCACTATTAACACAAATAATCTTATAAACAGAGGCAAAGGGTGGTATATATTGTTACATAGTTTTGTCCACAGTCACCCCAGTTGACGGTTTGTCATATCATCTTCTATGAAATAATTTGATTTGTTTCTGCTGTATCGGCAGTGAATTTATTTTTAAATGTGTGCGAAAAAAAACTATGATAAAATTGTTGACACTTTGGAAAAGCAGAGAGTAGTGTTCTGTCAGCTTTGCTGGACTCCATGCTGTCAGTGCGTTCTCAAAACCCTCCGTTATCACATTGTCATTGAGACAGCCATCCTCGAAATCAAGGCTCCCTCAGATGCGCTGGATGCACTCCTGTTCACTATAGTCGTTTTGTGTGTATGGAAGTTTGGAATGCACTTTTTGCCTTTAGGGCATGGGGGTCCCGAATAAATGAGGTTATTCAAGAGGCTGTAAAACCTGCAAACAAGCTAAATTTTTTGTGTACTATTTGTGGTATGTACATAATTTTATGTAAGTTGTTTTTGGAAGAGAAAACACTGAGTTTGACCATGTATCTAACTTTGAGACCGGGATTGGAGATTTTTGTAGCTTAGCCGAACATTTGCTGAAATATAGAGAGTGTTTTAAGCTTTTGAACTTTGACTTGCAGGTGGGCAGCAGTCCGGTCAGCACCTTGAGTGGGTTCAGCATGGGGTCAGAGGACTTCAAGGAAGACCCCTTCAAAGGCAAAGATCCGTTCAACAGTTCTGGAGGAGGGGGAAGCAGTGGACAAAGTGACCCTTTCCAAAATGATGATCCCTTTAAAGACAGTAAGCACTTCACTTGGAATGTACGATTTGAAATTTTTTCGGATTCTCAGTCCATGTTTTTATTTTTCTCAGTCGCCTCACTGGGATAGCGGAGTTGGTAATTTATAAGCCATTGATTTTTGGCAGTCATTGAATGCAACCTTGCGGGACGGTCTGGGAACCTCTCTTTGAACCCAGCACTGATGTAATGTAGGTGGCACAACAGTGATAGCATCAGCAGCCTAGCTTGGTAATTTTGTGACATACAAAGATTTATGTTTTTGGGGAAGCGAGTAAAATATTGATATGCTTGGAAGTATGGCGTGTAGTCTGCAGAAAGGTTTCAGCACTCGAAAAGCCCTTATCTAACTTCCAAGTATGTGTGTGAACTGTGTACAGATGAAACGGAGTTGATGTCGCCAAAATATTCAAGGTTACTTACCTCTTTGGTTTGATTGTTGAGGAAATACGGGTTGATTGACATACTTCATATGACTTGTTGGAGGTGGAACCGTTGCAACTGTAATTCAGGGTTCGTATTAAGTCCTGAAACTCCATGGGGCTACTGCGGTGTGATGTAGTGTCAAATAGAAAGAATAGGGCTTTCGTTATCTAATGCTGGTGATACATAGTGACTAAAATGAGGATTTCTTCCTTTCACTTTTCTTACTATCGATCTCTTTTACGAACTGTTTTTCCCTTAGTGGGCACCTTGCACATCACATTGTGTTGTAGAACAAACTCTCCACCTTCAAGTCAATGCTAAAAACTTATCTCTTTAGAACTACAGATAATATACACAGATAACTCTTTTCAGCAGTTTTGTCCCAGCCATACTAAGCGCTTTTGAGAAGAATATGCTTGATGCCAGCGCTATACAAGTCTTTTTATACATACGTACATACATACTATGTGAAATCGGTCACCACTCATTCCGATTGTCATTCCACCCCCAGGAGAACCTTTCTCTCATGACGGCTCGCCAGACATGTAAGAGGCCTCGGCCAGGTCCCGGAAAGAGACGAGAAGCTACGAATGAGCGAATTGGATAAGACTCAAATGGCTCGAGGCACTCATGAGAGACATTAAGAATATAACTAAAGGACTGTGTTTTATAGATATTACTTTAATGTTGCAGGGGTCTGATTTACTTCACAAACTGAGCGCTTATTTCAAGCAGTAGACTGTTACATTAACAAGAGTACCAGATTTGCCGAATCAGTCTGTACCAGATTTACCGAATCAGTCTTTACCAGATTTACCGAATCAGTCTTTACCAGATTACCCGAAACAGTACTAGTCTTTACCAGCATGCAGATTTACCGAATAAATCTTTACTACATATACCGAATCAGTCTCTACCACATTTACTGAATCAGTCTTTACCAGACTGACCGAATCAGTCTTTACCAGAATCAGTCTTTACCAGATTTACTGAATCAGTCTTTACCAGAATCAGTCTCTACCACATTTACTGAATCAGTCTTTATCAGACTGACCGAATCAGTCTTTACCAGATTTACCAGAATTAGTCTTTACCAGAATCAGTCTTTACCAGAATCAGTCCTTTGTAAGTTCATCAGTTGTTTTTCACTGTTATGTTGCTTTATTTGAAATATTGCAGGAGAACTTGTGCCCAACCCGCTTCACTTATGTAAATAGAATATGTTTAAACTAAACGAATTCATTTGACCGAAGTCAAGATATTATAATTATACCTACAAAAGATGAATGTTTTCTTCCAGTGTTTGGACTGTGAAATGATACCTAAGAACTGGCACTGTTTAATACATACTTTTGTCTTGATCCCCTGGGAAATAGGCCATGCCCTACGTTCATAACCAGTGACTTAACCCAACCGTCCCCAAAGGACCACATTTACATATTCTCAGTTTCAATAAATGAATGAAATTCAAATGAATGAATAAGTTTTATTTGGAAACAATTACAAAGAGACAATAACGTGTGTACGCTGAGAAATGGTAATGAGTAAAAAATGTAAGATATTGGCAAATTTTGTAACAAAATACTAAATTGCTTCGGGTCGGATAAGACCTTTTTGACGGTCGAATGTGGCCTAATGGCTGTAGTATGAGGATTAGACCGAAACGGGTCCCTTGGCGTGAGAAGGAAGTAAGCGTCTACTTCGGAAGTAACTGTCTACTCCGGAAGTGAACGTCTACTCCGGAAGTCACTGTCTACTCCGGAAGTGAACGTCTACTTCGGAAGTAACTGTCTACTCCAAAGTGAACGTCTACTCCAGAAGTAACTGTCTACTCCGGAAGTGAACGTCTACTCCGGAAGTAACTGGCCACTTCGGAAGTAAGCGTCTACTCCGGAAGTAACTGTCTACTCCGGAAGTGAACGTCTACTCCGGAAGTAACTGGCCACTTCAGAAGTGAACGTCTACTCCGGAAGTAACTGGCCACTTCGGAAGTGAACGTATACTCCGTAAGTAACTGGCCACTTCAGAAGTGAACGTCTACTCCGGAAGTAACTGGCCGCTTCGGAAGTAAGCGTCTACTCCGGAAGTAACTGGCCACTTCGAAAGTAGCGACGTAGTAGATCAACAATGAGTCGCCGGACAACTTCAGAAGCAGTTACTTCTGAAGTAAGGCTTACCTCCGAAGTACGTTACTATCTTCTCATGCATACTGACTCTGATCGCCACACCGAACTGACCGACCATTTTCATCGATGTTATTGCAGAAAATGGTTCACAATTAAATAAACTTATTTGCAGGTCCTATCTGTAGTAGGCCTTCATATATTTAAAACTGTTTGTCGTGTGTACACTGTCTAATAACGATAGCAGAGTGTCTTCCGTTCTTAGGACTGTCAACTTTGACCACAAATGATTTCTCAAAGCAATACAAAAAAGACGATAATGATAATTATTAATAGAATTGCCGAATGTGCACCTTTTAAGAACCGAAAATAAGGCCACTTAAAGAAAATAACCTGTTTCTCAGCACCTGCCCGACCCTAAAATATATGCTGCCGCTAAGATTTTTGAAATTTTTAAACACTGTTAAGAACGAAATTTTTCGATTTTACTTTTCAAATCCGAATTTATTTTAGTGTATTAAACTCACTTTTAAAACAAGTCAACTATCCCGTTTATCATACTGTCGGATATGACGCTGTTCCAAGACTGTAAACCCATTGTTTGACTTTAACATAGCAGAAAATGCCATGCTGAAGACATTTTTGAATATAAACTACTCAATTAAATTTTTTTTTTAAATAAATAAATAAAATCCTCCCTCTCCAGTAAAATAAGGAAAAAAGTGATGAGAAACAAGATATTTTCTTTAACAGGCCTAAATAATAAATGAATATAATTATAGCACAAATTGAACCCTTGGTTTAAACAAATACCGACGTGATGCATCAGCCAAGCAGGATGCCACAAATCATGAGATGCTTTAAACACTTTTATCTAATAAATTACAGCTTACAGTCTCAACCCTTACGTTGTAATTCACATTAATGGATGTGGAAAGAGTGTTGTGTTGCAGCCCTTGCCATTCCTGACTCTCCCGTGAGCTTGATTTAAGTACAATATTAACTCACAGATGATTTATTAAAAAGAATATTAGGAAATAATAGAAAATCAATACGCCTTTAGTTTTAGCCTCGAAACATGAAAAAAAACCGACTGCCAGACTATTAGCTACCGTCGCTTGGCTTCTTCAGACAATATTTAAAGTCCTTTGTGTTTAAACGAGTGTTTGGATGATATGTCATTCATGAAATTCGAATTTAATGCCAGTGGATACTACGAGAACAGTGAAGACCCTTGTCAGTTTTAGCCTTGGAACATGAACACAAAGAGTACTGGAGTAATAGATACATTCGCTTGAGTTCTTCAGGCAATATTTAAAGTGTTTTTGCGTTTAAACAATCAATGTTTGGATGATATGTCGTTTGTGAAATTAGTAACCTAATTGATGCCGGTGGATAGTTAAAGTTCGATACGTGGTCAAATTCAATGTTTTCTTTTCGCAAAGTCACTGTTACCGTAGTAACCTACTACAAACAAAACATGTATATACATGATTAATAAACAACATTGGTAGCCTCCTACTGTCATATGAACACGCTGCCTTAACAAAGCACGAATGACTTTGGTAACCTTCTACAAACAGAACATGCAATCACATAATTCATAAACAACATTGAATGCCTCCTGCTGTCATATGAACACGCTGCCTTAACAAAGCACGAATGACTTTGGTAACCTTCTACAAACAGAACATGCATTCACATAATTAATAAACAACATTGAATGCCTCCTGCTGTCATATGAACATACTCTCGTATACAAAGCCAAGGGTGACTGTAGTAACCTTCTACAAACAGAACATGCATATACATGTACATAATTAATAAACGACATTGAATGCCTCCCGCTGTCATTTGAACATACTCTCGTATACCAAGCCAAGGGTGGCTGTAGTAACCTTCTACAAACAGAACATGCATATACATTGAAGGCCTCCTACTGTCATATGAACATACCGTAATGTGCAAAACCACGGACGACTGTGGTAACCGTCTACAAATAGAACATGCATATGCATAATTAATAAACAACATTGAATGCATCCTACTGACATATGAACACGCTGTCTTGTACAAAGCCACTGATGACTGTAGTAACCTTCTACAAAACGAAACCCGCGGTTATAGGGAAACAGTGTAAGCGTATTTGTCTTTATTACTAGATTTCTGTCTGGATCTGGTGACAGTTTAATCAAGGGGATTTCTCCCAGACCACTTTGATAACCCCAGCTCGTAAAACTTCCATAAAAAGGAGTATTAGCTCCCATAGTGCATCTGGTTCGTCATTTCATGTACGTCAATGACGTACGCAGTTGATTTTAAGCATAAATCGTTGAGTTACTTGATTTGGCAGGACAAAAACTCATTGATATACAGACACCCTAAGAATACAAATTCAAGCTGTGAACCGATGGCTCAATCAGATCAGAAGCAAAAGTGTCGATAATGTCACTGCTAATATTACTTGGCATCTTAATGTCAAACTAATTCAGCAATCGTTCTTATTGTCGACGCTTTGTAAAATCTAACAATTGTTTAGTGATATGTCAATGTCGTTAAGAAGTTATGTACTTATTGAAGTTATGAACTCAGATATGTCAATGTCATTAAGAAGTTATGTACTTATTGAAGTTATTAAGTAAGATATGTCAATGTACTTAAGAAGTTATGTACTTATTGAAGTTATGAAGTAAGATATGTCAATGTAATTAAGAAGTTATGTACTTATTGAAGTCATGAACTAAGATATGTCAATGTCATTAAGAAGTTATGTACTTATTGAAGTTATGAAGTAAGATACGTCAATGTCATTAAGAAGTTATGTACTTATTGACGTTATGAACTAATTATTGTTTGACCTAAATTTAATACTAGATCAGATCTGGCAGACAGTCACTTTTGCTCCAATTGTGTAAGTGATGTTCAAGATGAAATTCATCTTGATCTATTTGTGTATAATATAAACTTTTGCTACAGTATATTCCTATTATAATGATGACGCCATGTTGCCATCATTAATGTAGAAAGGTTAAAGCTATTACGTTTAAGTGTCTTACTTCCAAGAGACATTATCACTTGCAATTCTGATTCCTCTACAAAACGTTATTGTGAACATTCTTCATTGGGCATGATGTTCATGCTATTTGTGGATCTCTTACCTTTGGCACTTTTTGCAAAGTACAAACATTGGTACAAATATGCGAAGTGGAGTTTGAATTTTACATAATACTTATTTCATTTACGTATTGAAAAGGAGCGCTAAACGAAATAGGAACAAATATTATCTAGCATTATCCACACTTCGATAATTGGATATTGCAATGATGAGGAAAATGTGTCCAATTTTAATTTACTCGTCTTTCCTTATAAAGATGAATATAAATTTGATACAGATGTATACAGTATCAAATTAAATATTTCAAATGTCCGAAATACACACTTTTTATCGTTCAGTGCGTTTTATTGAAAATCTAATATTACCTATTTCCATCTTATAATCGACAAATATAACCTACACCAATATAAGTATAATTGATGTTTCATATGACCTGTATTGATGGCTCGCCTCAGAAACGATTGGGTGTCACGTAACGTCACAACATTTCGACACATTCAGAACTAATCGTTCCTTGTTTTAACGAGTTGTTCCCAGCACATTTTCTATCTTCCAAGTTCACGAAGCCGATTGCAGCTAAAAATAACCTTAGTCGCTCGGTGTTACTTTTTCATGAAAGATCGAAATGGTGCACCCTGTATACCTAATTTGTTTTATTTTAGCTTTCTATAACGTTGTCAGTCCGTGTATTATGATACTGTGTCTCCTCGTTCCGCGTCATTGGCAAAACTCGATGGATCTTTAAAAATTGTGTTTACATGTATTTTCCAAAGAACCATCTCTACTGTTTGCTACCATCTCTTCCCACTATAGGCGTACGGGCCGGGTGAGTACAAGCGTCGTCATCTTAAGTGGGTTGAAAAGCAGGTCGTAAGTAACATCAGTTAAATACGAGTTTTACTACATTTGTGAAATTGGGAATTTGTGACAGGCAGACTGAAATACGAGGGGTTTTTTGGTCTCAAAGTAGTCTCTAACTTGGCCCCGAAGCTACTGAAATCTGTCGGGCAACAGCAGCGTGGACATCGTTTGTCTTACTGTACTCAAAATAGCCTTCAATTGGCCGGCAGCTAGTGAAACCTGTCAGGCCAAAGCAAAGTTACCGTTGTTTGTATTTCTTTTTACTCAAAATAGCCTTTATTTGGCCCGCAGCTAGTGAAACCTGTCAAGCCACAGCAGAGTTACCGTTGTTGTATTTTTCACTCAAAGTAGCCTTCAATATTGCGCCACACAGCTCGAAATATGTCGGGTATTGCCCAATGTTTTCGGACAAACCCTCCAAGTTCAAAGGTGCCCGTGCGCCTATGCTTTCAGGTTCGTTCGACTGTCCACAGCCCTATTTTCTCAAAATAGCCTTCAGTTGGGTCCCGCGACTACTGATACCTGTCCGGCAAGAGCGGGTGAACATCGTTAATTTTCTTTACTCAAAATAGTCTTCAATTGGGCTCAAAACCTAATGAAACTGTCGTGCAACAAGAGAGTGAACATCGTTTATATCAACTTTTGTTTACTCAAAATTGCCTTCATTTGGCCTACGCAGCTTCTGAAACATGTCGGGCAACAACACAGTTACCATCGTTTAATTTTTTCACTCACAATAGTCTTCATTTGGGCCCCGTAGCTACTGAAATCTGTCGGGCATGAGCAGACTTGCCATCGTTTAATTTGTTCACACAAAATAGCCTTTATTTAGCCCCCGCAGCTACTGAAACATGTCGAGCAACAGCACAGTTACCATCGTTTAATTTGTTAATTCAAAATTGCCTTTATTTAGCCCCCGCTAACATGTCGAGCAACAGCACAGTTACCGTCGTTTAATTTGTTTACTCGAAATTGCCTTCATTTGGGACCCGCGGCCATTTAAATCTGTCGGGTATTGCCCAAGCCCTCCAAGTCCAAAGGAGCCCGTACGCCTACGCTTCCAAGTTGGTTCGACTGTCCACAGCCATAAACGCGAACCAACTGCCACAGATTCATAAGTGACAGCCTCCATTGGTAATCAATGACATATAACTGATTCTGTGTTGCTTTTATGAGATAATTTGAAGGTGTAGAAATAAGATGTTTCTACCATATACTTATCTTGATATAATGCTACAGTGTTGAAGCCTGCATGTTCCACTTGACATCATTATGAATCGACCATTTTATGTATTACTGCCGTCTGAGATTGTACATGGCGATAAATGTTTGCACAAAATATTACTTATGCGTGCGTCGAGTATGAACATCAAAGCAAGCCTATCCTAACTGACCAATTGATAGCTAGATGGAACATACCATGACAAACGTATTGCCACCAGACTGACCAAGATCAGAGAGATACGGTTACTACGTGATTATATATGTACAACAGGAATCTTCAAACGGGGGGGGGGGGGGGGATGAAGGGGGACTTTAAGGTCTGGGGGATTGTGACCACGGATGATCTGCATATTATTTTGGAATGTATCTTTTGAGTTGAGATGAGTTGAAATGATGCTTTACGTTGCAAGAGCAATATTTCAGCCATAACGCAACGTGATGTGCAAGGTCCACATCGAGCGAAAATACAGCTCATAAAAGAGATCGAAAGTGAAAGCAAAAGATCCCAATTTTGGTCGCCTTGTACGACAAGCATTGGGTTACTTAGCCCCTCTTTTATCTAAGTGACACCAGGTCACGCCACGGAAGCCCAACGGGGTGTATTTTTTGAGTCAGAGGATCTTGGAGAGAGGGGATGACGGTTGGACACATGGTGAAACGACTGCATGGGCCAAATAAGTTTGAGAGTCAATGTAGAACATCTAGAAACAAGTCCAAAGGTCACAGCTGATGCAAAGTGTACTGTTGGATCACTCCATCATTCTTGTTCGTCAGTACCAACCTCTTATTGCTGATTTCCCCGCATCAAATCATCCTGTAACACTAATGATCCTTGGTTCTAATCTCACTTAAAGTGTTTATAAAAGACACCAATTCTTCATATTTCAGTCACGACCCGATGAGCATATCACGCATGGCTTGTCGGTATCCGTCACCGGTTTCACCGCATCGAATCAATAAATCGTTTATCATGCTGGAAAGGTCATTTTCAAAACGTTAACCTTACGAACAAGAAAACTGATTTTGAAATAATCTTAATCCTTAACCTTATGGAATTTAACAGATACCCAAGAAAGTTACATTAATGATAAGCAAGTCTAGATTATAAAATTATAGATTCTAGTATATATATATAGCTAAAAATTACATATTTCATACACTTTTAGTCAATCCAATGTACACTAGCTTCATATCGACTTCGATAAAACAGTGTCTTGAGGCGTACCTATTATATCACTGATCTGGAGTAATTTATTGACTTAACACTTGCTGTAGAATGGCCACTGGGAAACAATAACTTAGAGAAGCTATTAATGCACTTATTTCATATAACTAGATTTGTGCTCGAACCACTCAGCAGAAATGACAAGCACCTGAGGCGGAAAATAGTGAGAGAGCAATTTGAGCAATCAGGTGAAATCGTTTGACAGTTTCTATAGATGCCTGTCTGCATATATCTTATATTTCTTCATCACAACTCACGCCAAGGTTGTTTTACTGACATTTAATAATAATCTTTTCAGAAACTGACAAACTAAGTTATCATCTTTTCAGAAATGCAGCTCTTGATATACTCAGAGATTTGTTACATATTATTTAAAAATATATTTTTTTTAAAGTTTAGTATATTCTGCCGGGCAAAAGAAACGATACCAAATGTTTTCAGTTATTTACGTCCTTTTGTCATAGCTGATCAAAAGGATGCAAGGATTTAAACGAGTGTAATTTGATTGGCATCATATCGTTGATAAAACTTCATAATCTTGGAGGGATATCTCTTGCATATCCAACGCAATTGTGAATTTATTCAGCAGTCTCTCAACATCTTGGTATCGTTTCTTTTGCCCGGCAGTGTAGTTTAAATAGGGTTTAATGATTATTTTACAATGAAGTTAATTCAATAAAGGTACAAGGCAATCTTATCACTTTTATAATGCAAACCAAGTTAAACTAAACTAAATCATCTTTATTCTTTCATTTCGTGTCTTTATTATTTACCATGTATCTGTCATCCGGACGTTTGTATGGAACATAGTCAACGAGACTTCTATATAACGTACATCATTTCCCGACGTTGCTTTTACATTAAACCGATGTTTTACGTTGCGGCCATTCATTCAAACATATTTTATTCACGCAAGTGAACAGGATTGGGTACAAGTTATTCCAACTTAGGTTACCCTCTCCCAACGTATTTACATAGTATTGATGTTACTTTGAAAAAAAACATACAAGGTATTTACAAGGAATAAGATACAAAGACTATGATGTACATTTTACTAAACACTAACATTCACACGCATAACAGCAACCATTCATTCATACCGCTCACCCACTCACGCACTCACCCAGTACAATCCACAATTCCATGAATCTATCAATCTTCGTTGAGCAAGTTACAATACACATATTTCAACTGTTCAAACTGCAAATGCAAATTGTACACCCAGATATGCGCTTAAGATAAAATAATGAAATTGTTTCGATGTAAAACCGTTCTGTTCTTCTGATGAAATTATAAACATGATCAAATATTGTTTTGTTCTCGTCAAAAGTTAAATCAGGACCACCATGAAAAATTAAAGACATATTGATATCAATTCTAGTTATTCTTCGAATGTCTCTCTCTCTCTCTGTGACTCTCTGTCTGTCTCTCTCTGTCTCTCTGTCTGTCTCTCTCTCTGTCTGTCTCTCTCTCTCTGTCTGTCTCTGTCTCTGTCTCTCTCTCTCTCTCTCTCTCTCTCTCTCTCTTTTTGAACAAGTGTTAGATTTGCATAAGACGAGACGAGATGTGAGAAGCCCCTGGCTGACAATAAAATTACCTTCACAAAATACAAATTTCGGTTTCGAAGCCACGTAGAGCGCTGTTTAAGGTCTCTCACAAAAATTTAAGCTGTGGCTAGAACTACAAAATTATCCCTGAAACGATCTGTATCACAAACAGAGGCGCCGATGCGTCTGTTATCCGTAACAGGCCTATTTGGACCACAACCAACCCCAGCAACCAATGTGGGTGCGGCAACTATCAATTTCATGAGCATTTCAACTCTGACGTAAACCACAGAACTGATCCGTTCAAAAAGTGTCTTCGGGCCGTAATTTACGTCAGAAACTCGGCCTTAGCGTGCAACTGCTGTTGGAGGGATGACCGATTATATATAGGACGCTAGGTGTTATTCTGATGTTGTGCGCTTCTCTGCTAGGGTGCCCAATGCATCGATTTGCTCTAACGGGTTTTACGAAAAGATACCACTACGCTGCATGAAACACATCATCCTCGAAATCCAGTGCATAACGGCTCCGCCAACGCCCGTCATATACCCTGGATGAACTTCTATTCACCATGGTCGTTGTGCGTGTATGGGAAGTCCAAATCTGCTAAATATAGACAACCAATGAAATGTCACATTCACTGCACGAGGAGTAACTCTTGATAAATTTAAACACATAACGTCTTTACTTCGCCGAGTGTTAGGAGAGACGCACCACATGATTGGACGCAAGCTTTCGCTTTGGAAGCTTCACTCATTGGTCAAGGCGCCCACCTCGAGACGATCGTCATGAATAGGAGTGATTCCAGGATATATTACGGACGTTGACGGATTCATTGTGTCCTGGATTTCGAAGATGGAAACACATATCAATATCCAATGCTTACGATTTGTATTAGGTGTTTGACTGATGATATCAGTTCAATGAACAGAAGCATGATAGAAGACTAACATTTAGTCCCAGAAATATGTCTATGCTCTAGGGTCAGAGATAGACTACATATGATAGTTACATTTAAGTATAACTGATGTTCTGAAAATATCAATATTATTGTGTTCACATGTTCTGATTTCTTCATGTAATAATTAAAGAGGCTTAAATTAAGTACAAATTATGCTATTGAATCTTAAACCAATATGAATCAAGGCATAATTTATTACAAATTATGCTATTGGATGTTAAACTTATATAAATTAAGGCATAATTTATTGCAAATTATGCTATTTAATTTTAAACTAATATGAATTAAGACATAATTCATTACAAATTATGCTATTGAATCTTACACTAATATGAATTAAGACATAATTAATTACAAATTTTGCTATTGAATCTTAAACCAATATGAATTACGGCATAATTAGTTACCGTACAAATTATGCTGTTGAATTTTAAACTAATATGATTAAGGTATCGCCTCGCTACTCCCTCAGCGACGTATGCAAATATGTAGGCTTAGAAAATACCATAAACCAGAAAGCCGAGACAAAATATAATACTGCGTTCACACTGACAATGCTATTAAAACACTATTTCCATAAATCACCTGTCAGAATTCGCAATCGTTGTATTATTTACGAGACTTTATTTGCATTCTGCATCACGCACTCAATTGTGGTACAACGGCTCTGTTTAGATAAGACGCTTACTAAGGAGAACGTTACCATGGTTACATAGTCACTGAACGTACTGACCGTGTGACAGTGCAATATTTATTATTTTGTAATTTGCAATATTTGTTAACAATGAACTATTTATTCCGACTGAAAGCATGACACTTGTGAAGTATGTTCGATGGGCTCTCTGCTCCGTAAAGACGCCTGAAGCATCTACCCCATGGACATGTTTTCACTTCCTGCTTGATTAACCACAGTTCTATTCAACTGTCAAAACACTATTCCCAAGAAACAATAACTGATCAGTTGACGATCAAAAGAATTACCTTAAGCTATACCTTCAATGTGCTAGTTACTACCATTAATTACTAATTCTCTTTCCTATATGAGCACCTTGTCTCCGTGTCCAAGGAAGAGTTTGGGAGTTTTGCCGTGTGCGAAACTATTCCGGATCCTCTCGTTTTGTTTTCTGTACTTGTTGTTTAGTTCGTCGATTGTGAAATATAATTTCATGAACACTCCAAGCTCGTCTCCTGTCTGTGTGTCGTGTTTGGTTATTTGAGAAGTGAAGCTCTAACACCCAAAACTTAGAGCTAAAATTGATCACTTTCTCAATTGTATTTCCAAGGGATATAGCCAGGTCATAATAATGTCTATATCGACACATAGATATTTGCATTGTGAATAAGGCACATACTAGCCACATATGTGTTCCATATTCCGCAGAGAGAACCTTAATACCTGCACGTGCCATTTGTCCTGAATCAAAATAAG
The DNA here is from genome assembly GCA_031471655.1 of Diodora aspera. Lineage (NCBI taxonomy): Eukaryota > Metazoa > Mollusca > Gastropoda > Lepetellida > Fissurellidae > Diodora > Diodora aspera. The sequence continues at coordinate 14,338 of JAUELE010013998.1, forward strand.
TATTGACAAATGTAGATGTAGAATTCATTGGTGTGCGTTGACTTCTCACACTTTACTGAAGGAGCAAACGTGCACGGATGTTTATGTTGTCATTTTTCTGACTTTGGAAAAGCCACATACCTGCTTGGAAGATAATAATCATAGTTTATAAGCTCCATCTAGAAGTACAACTCGTGCCCTATTTAGAGTATGTTTTTGGAAAACAACCCATGTGATACACGCCAGAATGGAAGAATAGTCAGCGCGTTCTGCATGCAGTTCCATTCCTTTTGCTGCGTTTGGTTGGAACCGGACGGTCTCAAGGAAGAACAAACCTTTTGGGACAGCAGGTTAGGTTGGATGACTATATGTTTATGTATGCTACTGTTAACGGTTTGTGGTTGACTTCTATAGATTTTGAATTTGTGTAAGATCTCGGACATAGGAAAATATGTGAATATACAAAAAACCTCTTCAGGATACTACACAATTAATATCTGATATATTTTTTTTATGAGAATGGGACTTATTTAAGTAAAATGTCTTAAGAAATAAGTGACAAGATATTGAGCACTGACATGGCATTGACCACCTACACGATATTGACACTTGAAAACATATTGACCACTGACATGATATTGACACTTGGCATGACATTGACCACTGACACTTGGCATCACATTGAAATTTGACACGATATTGACACGGCATGATATTGACACTTGACATGGTATTGAACACTGACATGATTATGATATTGACACTTGTCACTGTATTGATAATTGACCTGATTTTGACACTTGACCTGATGTTGACACTTGACCTGATTTTGACACTTGACACGATATTGACACTTGGCATGATGCTGACACTTTGGGGTGATATTGACACGACAAGATATAGAGCATTGACACGGTTTAGACCACTGACAGGATATTGACGCTTGACACGATATTGACCAGTGAGGATATTGATACTTGACATGATATTGGCACTTGGCACGATATTGATCGGAGACACGCTATTGAGCATGCACTTTAGTTATAATGAACACTGACATGATGTTGACCACTGACAAGATTTTGATCACTGACAAGATATTGAGCACTTGCACGATATGGAGCACAAGATATTGAGCACTCGCATGGTATTGTTATGGAGCACTGACACAATACTGGCATTTGATATACTATTGAGCACCATACTGATATTGACATTTGACATGATTCTGAGCTCTTACATGATATTGAGCACAGACACAATATTGAGCACAGACACAATATTGAGCACTGACATGATATTGAGATGATATTGAGTATTAAGATAATATTTACCCTTAACATGATATTGACACTTAACATGATATTGACACTTGAGGTGATTTTGACCACTGATAGGATATTGAGCACTGGCATGGTATTGACTACTGAGATGATATTGAACACTGGACACGCTATTGAACACCAATATGATACTTTGCACCATCATGATATGGACCATGAGACAACAATGGCCAGTGATACGAATTTGACCAGTGAAGTGATATTAATCAGCAAAACGAATTTGACGACTACAACGAGTTTGACTACCAACATGATTCCAATAACAACACAATATTGATTATCTACATGTTATTGACCAGCTACATATTATGTTATGCATGACTCACTGTATTTGTATGACAATCAGAGCACTTGATGAGAACTTGGAACCGACAGACACCCGGAGTATCCTTCTCAGTCAGTTCCAGACTGTACTGGAACAATTGCCCATTTGGATTCTCTGGTTTTCTCCATTTTACAAGTACAGATCTTGACGTTACATTAAGTAACTTTAAATCCCTCACAGCACCGGATTCTGAAGTGAAAAGAAATTGTGACGAAAGCATTGGCAATGGAAGTCGTTCTCAAAAGCTAAAATTATATCTGTTCCCTCCTTCATAGAATTAAGTTAGTCATACATTACCATATAAAATGAGAAAAATCACCTCATTTCCGTCATATTAATTTATCTTCAGTCGGCGACAAAAGGAAACCGATGAATTGCTATGTAACTCAAAAAAAAATAATCCTAGCAAGGTAACTGATATTTGCCAGACCAACTCTAGAAACAAATTGCAACAATAATTTTTCAAAAACGAAGAAGTTGTTTAACAAACTATCATAATTTTCTTAACATTTTTCCTGTGTTCATACAGGGGCAGGCTAACATTTGTGGGCACAGCGGGGCACAGGTAGGCGAGGCGGGGATGACCATTTCCAGTTCATGACCATTTGCCTTGAGATATTCATCAACTTTATAAATAGGATCTGTCTTATTCATTTTTATCAAATCATACAGTCTTGGTTTTGTTGCGTTATTTATATTTGTGAAGCCAGAAAAACATATCTTTCTTCTGTGAGTTGGATGTTGGTAATTTACTGTCAGGATCTC